>WUQG02034757.1:0-10894 GCA_011317285.2 Androctonus mauritanicus
AAGGCGGGGCAGCGATTTCGTTTCATTTTTTCTTTACGAAATGGTCGAATATATGCAATATATGCATATATATATGCAATTGCATATATATCTGTATACTTACTTATATACGTTATATCTGTATACGTACTTTTACAATACGTTTATAATATCAATCACGTATACTTTTGAGATGATAAAAAAATGTAATTCGGTCGTCTGATAAGAGCTGATGATTCTGACATAAGCTTTCTAAACCGACATGACGCCGGTTTTTTCAACGTTAGACGGGGTATGCGCCCTCTAGGTCTACTTCTATCTCTATGGATATAAAGTAATTTTAGCGCCATCTCGTAATTAAAATATTTATTAATGATTAATAAATATTCATAGATGGCGCCACATTCTGATTTAATCATTAATTAAAAATTCTAATTACCAGATGGCGCTAAAATTAGTTAAAATTTCCGTTAAACGTATCAGCAGATAAAATTTGGCAAGTATTAGGTTCATTTAGAGTAATATTTTTTTTTTGTGGAAATTATTTCGGATTTCACTTTTAAGAGAATTTTTCATTAATAAATGTAACTTAATATGGGAATAAAAAGTGAAGTCTCATTAAAGAAGCAACTACTTGTGACAACATTGGAAGATTCAATAAAGTGTCGATTCCTTAGTTGTCAAAAGAACGAAATCTTTTCTTTCGATCGAAAGCGCTTTGCACAACCAACCTAAACCCAATTTGTTGCTTTCGCCATGTTACTAGAGAAAGTCAAAGATTTTTTTTTTTTTTTTTTTTTGACAAAATACGCTGTCTTTTCTCATCACCAAAAAGTTTACTTTCTCAAATAAACTTTTATAAAAATAATAGATACTTTTTTCATTACGAAAATTTATAGAGGAAATAATTTAAGTCAAATTTTTTTTTTTACTTACTTCCGATTGAAAATTTAGAGGTAGGAAGATTACTTGAAGTACTGAAAAAAAAAGATTCTCATATAAAAAAAATGATTATAAAATATTTTTTAATAGTTTAAAAATATAAATTTACCAAATATCAAAAAAATAAAAACTGCTATAACCAAAAACGGAGCGACTTTACCCACAAAATCGTACATTATGCTTCCAAATGGATAACCAACTATAAAATTTTAATAAAATTATCGTTAGATATTCATAGATTAATTTATAAAAATTTTAAGAAGATAAAAGTTCATTTTTTATTTTATTTTACGGTGCTTTCGCGGATATTTTCGTTTTAAGCACATACCTAAAACACCAAACGCAATTCCTCCCATAGCTATACCCATTATCCGGCTTCTTTCACTCTCGTCTTGATATTTATCAGCAATTATTCCCATTCCTAATAACATAAACGCACATACATATATTTACTGTGTATAAATTAATGCTCTAAAATAGATTTTTTAATGCTTTAAAATCATTTTATTGTTTTATAACAGATGGAGCCACATTACATACCAACGTATTTCCCGATAATTATTTTATTAAATATATAAAATTATATTATTCAAAATTAATTTTTTAATTTTAAATTGCTTAAATATAATTAAATGAAAAAATAAGAAATAAATTTATTTAGATACAGAAAATAATTTTTATGATTTAGAAAATGCGCAATGAGCTGCCATCTGTTATTCGTTATTAGAAACTTTAGAAAGTTTTTTTTTTTTTTAATTACGTAGTACAAAGAAATCATATTCCTGTACTGTAAATTATGCTTTTTGTTATATATAAATTTTAAAATGTGATAATAATAAGGTAAATTTTAATATTTCTCGAATATGTTTCATAAATTCTTTTTTTTTTTTTAATACGAATTAATTACTCTATCAATAATAATACCTGCAATTGAAATGCACGACGATCCAATTCCATGAATACTTCTGGCAAAAAATATTAAAATAAATGTTTCACTCGCTGCAAACACTAAAATGAAAACAAAAACATTTTTTTTTTTTCATTTAAATTTAATTTTTTTCGTTATTTTTATGTAATAAAACAAATAAAATATTTGTTACTTACGTAAAGAAGATAACATTAGTATCATAGTTCCAGTCATGAGAGGATAAATATATCCAATTCTATGTAAGAAAATAAAGTTTTTTAAGAAACTGTATGCCATTTTTTTATACGTTTTTGGATTAATTTTTAATTTAATATTCAGAAAAGTCTCAAGATATTTTCACAATATAAATTCTTTGCATTTTTATTGTGTAATACAACGGATTCCCGTACGACGCGGGAGATACGTTCCACGTTAGGCCGCGTCCCATCTGCTAGCGATGCGACGCTACGCGATGCGAAACTACAAGCGTCACAAAACAAATCATATGCATAACATCGAACCGTCCCAACTGTGCATCGTAGCGCCGCGTAGCGCTGCCTTCTGTCGCTTTCTGTAATTGAAAGACAAAGCAGTTTGTTTTTGAAGTGACAAACATGACAATCAAGGCTTAATAAATGTCATGAAATATAAGCACTTGCCTTATCGTAATCAAGAGTCTTTCTTCTACTGAAATAGGTTTTTGAATATTTGTTGCCTTATAATTAAATTCTGATTTAATGCAATTTTAATACGTAATCAAAAGATGATGGAAGCATTCTAGAATATTCAAAAAAATTTCTATCATCTGTTCTAACTTGTAAGCTCAAAATATAAGCGATGAAATTCATCTCTTTCATTTCTTTTCCTGTATATATTATGAACTGGTACATTACTTCTTACTAAGTTAAATTTAAAAGTAGCATTCTCTGAAAGAAACAATCGCGTGCTCTATCAGCCATGTTGTCGCTACCGAAGATCACCTCGCGCGACAGACTGTCGCTCATAGCGTAGCATCGCGAAGTGTCGCGCTTGTAGCGTCGCATCGCTAGCAGGTGAGACGCGGCCTTATAGGAAATTGCGTTATAAGAAACATGCATTATCAGACGATTTTATGCAAATTTAACTTGCGAGTTCCAGCACTGATCGCATATTACTAATGTCAAGTGCGTTAGTTTCGAATAAGAGTTTATTATGGGCAGAGTGTTAATTAAATTATTTTAAAAAGGGTTTCTTTTAATAAATAAAAAAAAAACAAAACAAAATACAGATAATTAAATTTTTTCAAAATATTATACACAAGTAGACCTCGTATAACATGAACTCCGAAAATGAGGTTTCGTATTACCTGACCGAAAAGTTGTTAAGGTTGTCATGGAAACGAAATAAATATCGTTTGGTTTTTATTACAATTAACGGATATTATAAGTAACGTTAAAAAGAATTTATCCTATGCGTTATACGAGACAGATAATAGCGCTATACGAATACTAATCGCGTTATACGGGAGTTTACTGTATTTACAAATGGTTTATTGAAAGATGAGGTATGTGTCCTTACTTTAACTTTTAAATTAACACTCCCATTTAATCAAAATTTCATATTTCAGAATAAGTTTTAGTTACGTTAACTTTTAAAATATTGTTTCTCTTCGAATTAATTATTTTTTTTAATTAAAACACAGCAAATTATTATTATTACATAGTATATTAGAATATCTGCCAAACTTCATAAAAAATAAGAGCCAAAATTCTTTAAAATAGTTGTTTATATATGGAGAAAACGTTCTCTGATTATATGCAAACGTTACCAAGGCTAATTCTTTTAATGAGGAATTTTCAATTTGTTTCCAATAGAGAGTTACAGTTAAAGTCTTCGTTATTTAATTATTTATTTAATTTTGTTTCGTTTAAGCTAGTTAAGAGTTCGGTTTTCTTAAATACTAATCATGTTGACGCTTAAAATAAAATTATTTTCTTATTTATATATATATATCTATTATAAAGGTTATTTGTATAACTTATTGCGGAATGATGATGATAATTAAGAATTTATCATCGTCATCCTTTAATTACAGTGAACTCTCGTAGAATGAGGGAGATATATTCCACGCAATGATCTATATATGGTTTCGCGTTATAGGAAATCGCGTTATACCAGACATGCATTATCAAACGATTTTATGCATAGAGGGCTAGAACTCGGAGACAAGTTTAAACTTGTCTCTGAGTTCCAGCCCTGATGGCGTATTGCTAATGAATTGTACGTTAGTTTCGAATATAATTTTATTGTGTGCAGAGTGTTAATTAACTTATTTTAAAGGTTTCTTTCAATAAAGGAAAAAAAAAACAAAAACAGAATACAGGTAATTAAATTTTAAAAAATATTATATACAAGTAGACCCCGTATAACACGGACTCCGAAAATGCAGATTCGTATAACCCGACATAAAAGTTGCTAAAGTTGTCGTGGAAACAAAATAAATATCGTTTGGTTTTTATTACAATCAACGGATATTATAAGTAACGTTAAAACATAATTTATCCTACACGTTATATAGGATTGTTTATAGCGTTGTATGTGTACTAGTCGCAATTTTTTAGTCGTGTTATACGAATTCGCTTTATAGGAGAGCCTGTTGTATGGGAGTTCACTGTAGTTGTGTTTTTAAACAACAGCATCGATTTAATTTCTAAATTATCGAATTTATTCGAATTTTTTGCATAAATTAATGATGCTGAAGAACGTTACAATAGATATAACGGAAATAACGCATCCGGAAATGACGGGATTCACTATAAGAATGAAGGTTTTCGTTCAGATTGGAATTTAAAACTGTAATGGGAGCCTGGTGCAGATAATCACGAATTATAGATCAATAGATCTCTAATAATGGAAACTTCCGTTTTATCATTATATTTATTAATCTTCTATATAAAAACGTTACTATATACATCAAATTGTTTATAAACTATTAACAATTAGATTTTGACATACCTGTTAATAATAGTTCCTATTAAAGGATTAAAGACGAGCTGAACTAGTGCCTTCGAAGCCAACAGTAATCCAACCAATCCATTTTCTTTATTAATGTTAAATCTTATCAAATCATCGTCATTTTTATAATTTGTGTAGTTGTAAAAATTATAAATGGAAACATTTTCGGTTACATTATCTGGTGAAAGTCGATAATTTGATTTTTCTTCATTATGTTCTAATTTATAAATGAAATCGGGAAAAATAGGAACTGAAAATGAAAAAAAAAGATAAGATTGTTTAAATGTTTTTTATCTTCTTAGTTTTCTGTTAACATGTTCGTTCCTTAAAATAGAATTAAACTTCTCATTCTACTTGTCTGATTATCTAAATTGAGAAGATTTAACGGTTTAAGGCATTAATTATATTAAATTCACAATTTCTAATCATTAATTAAATCAATCCTTAAAGGTTAATAAAGTTCGATCTATTAATGCTTAAGTATTAGTAAAAATAGAAAAAGATAATGTTAAATGTGTTTAAATATATTAATTTTTATAAGAGAATCGTTAAAAAAAATTGAAATTTTAATAAATTTTATTTTCTTAGTAGAAAATCTTTGTCTTTCTATGCTGCAACTTTCAGCACTATGGAGCATGAAAGAAAATTTATAGGATTATTTCCATATGTAAATAAAGAAACTTTAGCAGTTCGATCTGTAGATGAATAGGAGAAGAAAATATTCATTTTATTGCTATTTTTCATATGAAGTTTATAGGTAAAGTATAATAAGCATTTAATATTTTTTTTTTTTGCATGTTATTATTAATATAATAAACAAAAAAAAAAATCGATTTGGAACATCGGAAGATCCAAATCGATTTTTTTTTTATTTCTATATTCTTTGAACATATTTTAGACAAAATTTCGAATAATGATTGGCTGTTTATGATGGTTTTTTTAGGCGGCTATTTTATGATTTTCCAAAACTGATGCTCATAATAGCAAAAAAATTATTATAATATAATTATAGAATTTTTAATTTAAATCAATTCTCGATTTAATTAAAAATTGGAATCGTAAGAATTACCTGCATTGTATTAAGAATATGAACAAATTTTTGATCATTATGGTATATCAGTATGGAAGATTCTGAGATGAATATATTGCATTTTATTATGTATATTCATCGAAAGGTTTATATTGTAGAAGATATTAAAAAAAAAATGATATTAAACTGTGTGGGTTGAGTGAGAAGGCGGCGAAAAAACTTTATTTATAAATATTTTTTCTGCATTTTTAGATTCTTATTATAGATTTAAAAATATAGAAAATTCGCCATATAAAACAAAATTTATAATATCTATAGAAAAGAAATTTAATTCAATTTTTTAAAATTTCTAAATTAAAAAAAAAATAGTAGTAAAATATATTTTAAAGCGAAAATAAATAATAATTTAACAGAACTAAGAAATTTAATCGACATGAATTAAAACTAGTAGATTATTTTATTCTATAGAGAGCTTTGTGATTATTTAACTTCGCAATTATATCAGAAGAATATTACTAAGAAATTTATATTTACTTAAATAATTTTTTTTAAAAAGCTGGGAAGTTTATTATGCACATAAATATAACTGCTGTAAATGTGAAAGCGATAACTATTTATATTTTTAGTGGCAGGTTTACTATTGTGCGTGCCTAGCTTCCCCAATCTACAGAGATTTCAAAAATTATTATTTTTTATTTAATTTATCACCACTACAGGTCTCGAAATCCCTTAAAGCCTATGGGCATAAAGAGATATAAACGTGCCATCTTGTACATTTTTATTTTTCTATATTGGATAAAATCATATTGTGATTTAAATGATACGCATCTTTATAGAAAGTTGAACATAACTGCTGTTAAGTTTTGAATTTAATCCTACTTCATAATTTTTGCACACTTTTTAATTTTCATTAGTTATTTATACACTTAAATGTTTAAAACTTGAATTAAAAATTTAGTTCTAAAATCGAGTAAAAGATTAACGGGCTGAAGTCTTAGAAAGCGTTATACGACATCAAAAGATATGCATTTGGAAAATACCGTATCAATGATAAGGCTAGAAAATATAAGATTAACCGCGAATGTCGAGATAAAACAATCAACAGCTTATAATAGATTTCCTCTAAGGAATAAATCGTTAAAGATAGACAAACAAACGTATGATTTGCGCAAACTTGAAAAACTGATGAATTCGCTTCCACATCAATAAAAATAAAAAATTTCAGCACTTATTGCAGTATAGTAAATTAACCAACAAGTTTATTAACTAGAACAATGAAGAAGAAGTTTATTAACTAGAACAAGAAGCTTCATGTAGAATCACTTCTACATGAAGCTTCAATGAAAGTAGTTTAGCAGAAATTTTACTGCATGTTCTCGAATAACCGAAAAATATGATGCGAAATATCTGCATAAAGTTAAAATATTCTAGCTTTAAACTAAAGTAGAATAATCATTTTTATTTTACTTAACTTACCTACTAAAGTTAATAGCATGTTATCCACCAACAAAGAAAGATATATTAAAATAATAACAACTCTAGCTGAATTTTGAAATTTGGAAAAAAATCTGCATTTTGTTTCATCTTCCTCCATAAATCAAATTATACTAAATATGAAAATAAAAATTTATATATATATATATTTTTTATAAAGTATATTTTTAATAACTGTAAACAAATTTTTTGATTAATTTATCTATTTATTTTTTATAGACAATCTATAATTAGATATTAAAAAAATAGATAAGTTAATTTTGATTGATTTAAAAATATCTGCTTCAACTAAATTAATAAAATTAAAAAAAATAAATCGCAATAATATATATTTACAAAATTTATATTTTTTCGATAAAATAGGTTAAGAACGAAATATTTATTTCTATAAAATTTATATAAAAATTAAAAATAGAATCATTATTTTTTTTTTTTTTACTGGAAGTCTTTGTTATGAAATTCAATATTAGAACTTACCTAGTAAGACAATAGATGCCAGATGAAGAGAAGATATAACAATACTGTTTGAGAGAAAAGTGGAAGCTTTGATTTATCCTAAAATTCAATTGGTGGAAAACATAATTTGAATTGTGCGTCATCCAAGATGGCCACCGCTTTCACTTTTATAAATAGTTTCTTGTGTAACAGTTTAGATAAAAATTTATAATATATATAGTAAAGTTTACTTTTCGGATTTTCTATATGGGATATAAATTAAATAAAAATCAGAGTTTTTTATATATATATTAGCTTTAAAAATAAGGGATTTGTTGACATTTTTAAAAATTAAATAAATTATTAAAATTATCTGTTTATAGATTTATTCTGTAAACAGATAATTTTAATTTTAGTTTTAGTTTTATCCCTGTGAGTTTTATTTTAATAATAACTTTTTAAGCCTATATTTCATTGTAAAAAAATATTATTAAATTAATTTAAATGATAATCAAAATTTTTATTTAAAAAATTATTTCACAACATCTTTTTTTTTTTAGTAATTCTTTAAAAGCGAAGTTGATTTATAAGGCGACGTTATCTCTCCCAACACAGAAGGACTAAATCTAAGAGTAACGATTAAGTAAACGTGATTCTGACATAAAAATTACGTCTAAAAAACTATAGTTCAGTCTAACAAAACCGAAGATAAATTTAGATTAATTAATATTTTTAAAAAACACGAAAACAATAATTTCATTGCTAAAATGATTTTTCTGGTATTAAATTAAGTTATCGGAGTTTGTTTGGAAGATGTAGATTTTTATTCGACTTTCATTGTTATAATTTCAAGTATGTAATTGTTTCTAATCTTGATCGAACTATTTGAAAAAAAGTTGAAATGTGTTAAGAATACTAACGAGCATTTTAAGAAACCATCATGTGTTTTCTTTAAAATAAATCATTTTTATTATGTGTTTAAACACTGCGTTACGTGTTTTAACACTTCTATTAATTATTAATATGCTAATCATTATTAACATAATGATAATAAATAAACAACACAAATTAATTGTTATTTAAACACAAGCAATAACTGCTTGTGTTTAAACAACACAAATTAATTGTTACTTAAACACAAGCAATAACTGCTTGTGTTTAAATACAGTATAAGAATTTGAAATTAAATTTATTTTTAACTTTTCTTTATATTTATTTTTCTGTTTTTTAATTCTAAAAATGTTATTACTGTAATTTAAATTTTATGTTTTTGTTGGCTTTTTTGTTTTATTTTATTTTATTTTTTTTAATTTTGTTGTTTTGATGATCGAATTTTTTTTATTAATTTAAATTTACTTAAACAAAAAATTATATTTTTATTTCTATAATTACATTAAATTATACAGTAATTATTTGAAATATTGAATTTCGAGTGGTTATGTAAAATTTAAATCTGGCGAAAAAAGGAAAAGGGATTAAAAAAAAAACAGCTATCACGTGTACAACACATGTTTTATGACTTAATTAATTTTTCAAGTTTTTTTTTTTATTTTCATTTATTGGCATGTCATCAATTCTATTTATACCATTAAAATGCATAAATAATTTATTCACACTTTCGTCTGGAATTTTTTAATTGTTAAAGATCCATTTTTGTCAATCAGAATAATTATACAGTAGCGTACAAATGTAAGTCTATTTTCCATGAAAATTGGCATTCCAGAAAATACAAATTTATGGTTTCATAGTTAAAAAATATATATATATTATTTTTAACCAATTTAGTTTTCAAAAATTTGTAAAAGACTTGCAGATTTAATGCTGGATATAAATCCAAGGAGGTATTTTTCTTTTCACTTAACTTAGTATTGAACGTTTGACTACTCTTAACGGTTTGATCTTTAAAGCGTGATAATCAAATAGATAAAATTATAATAAATCATTTGTTTTAATAATTTTAACTTAAAAACACATGTTTTTTCTACAATAATTTGGAGAAATATATGACATTATGGCTTTATTGATTGATAAAATTGTTTGCTTTAAGTTATACTATCTCCTTGATAAATGGTTTAATAGACTCCAAATTTAGTATTGTTTATCATAAGCATACAAAAATAATTATTTCTAGTAGAACTGATTCAGTTTATGCAAATTTTTCTAATTGATAAATTCCTGAACTGGTATTGAGGAATGCAGATATGATTCCAAGAGAAAGAACGTTAAACTTTGTTCACTTATTATACATGCTTGTCGAAAACCTTGACTCCTATTTTTCATGCTAAAAAAGGAATGTTAAATTAAATTTTAACTTTCCAGTTTTTAAAGAAATTGTTTGCAATAATCCAATTTCTAATAAAAGTTTTCTTCTTTACTTGCCAAATGGCAGATGTTTATTCTTACCAAAATGACCTGATTAATCTAATTTTTTCAAGGTAAAAAAATAGCAATTCATAAATGATTTCTTGGGTGTGGTGACCAAGCCATACGAATTTTATTATTTTTTAATATTTAAAAATCAAATATCACTCCATTTTTTTTGTCGATTCGAATGTTTAATTAGAATTAAATTTCCAAATTTTTCATATCTTAAGACACCTTTTTTTTGATGACGAATAATAAAATTAGTATTTAGTTTTTAATATTTTTAATAAAATTTCATTTTTGATATTCCAAATTCGTGTAAATCGATGGGCAATAATATAAACTCAAAGTGAGATTTGGGAAGATGATGCAATTTTAGACACAGATCCTTATTCAAGGAGAATTTTATCAGGGTGTGGCCAGGAAGAAAGAATTAGTGACATTGACCTGGTTTCAAACAACTTTTTTTGATCATCTTTCTGTTCATCATCAGCATCACCTTGATTATTATGTCCAACCTTCTGGATTCATCCAAGAGAGTCGTTTTACTTGAATTTCTTTATTTAATAACTGGTCAAATGTCATCAGATGGACAGAGAAAAATATATATAAAGGGACAGTTAAAATGCTCGGACAAGTGAAGTAGTTTCCTTTCAACTATATCTATCTTCAAGATGAAAACCCTTGTAAGTACTCATTTAGTTAACTTACATCTATTACTCTCTTATTTCCTCTTTAGCATGACAGTC
>WUQG02034768.1:0-10893 GCA_011317285.2 Androctonus mauritanicus
TGTACTTTTTGCTTACATTAAAATCATTATAGCGGATTAATATATGTATTATGTATAAATTTAAAACCGGTTTTTTTTACTGAAAAAACCGGTTTTCGAATTGCAGAATTTTCTTTTAAAAACCGGTTTTTAAAAACCGACAAACCCTAGTGCAGAGGCTGTTTTATATATTATAAATAATATAAGTTAAATAGACAAACTATGTATGTTATATTTTTGTTTTTATTTGATTTATAATATAGACATACTTGATGTATTATTTATATAATTTGATATATTTTAATGATATATGATGTTCCACAATATGTGTTGTGGTAGATTCTCATTTAAATATTTGAGTTATATGTCATATAACAATGCATATTTATTGCGAATTTTTGATGACTGAATTTCGTTTAGATTACTGATTTTTTCTATTATTATTCATTCAAATTTTTCTTATTTAAATAAATTATATATAACCTTAGAAATGGTGCACATATATTAACCAAAAAAATCTTTCTGATTATGTAAAATTCTTTATATTATGCAATAAAATTGTTTCTATATTTTATTCAAATTTTTAATAAAGTTATAAATATTAGTGTGTCTGACTAAAACTGAAATTTCAGAAATCTGTATCACAGTAGGGTTAAAGATATAGAATTAAAATATATATTCAAATTCACCTTTAACAGTGTAAAAATCTATTAAATAGTCCCACAATTAATACAGGAAACAGAAAATCATTTTTGAAATGATTGAATTTTTATCATTTTTAATGGATGAAACTATAGGATTAATCAATACAAACTTGCTGTAAATTCAATATTAATAACTTGATCATACTGCTATATTTTATAAAAATCAAATATAGTAGATGTCCAATTAACTGAGACAGCTGTGAAATTAATTTCCCTGGATAACATACTCCAGATAATTCACAATAGTCCAAAATCAAAATTTTGGATAATATGCATTTATTATTAAAAATTTAAATAAAACTGCATGCATATATATATAATGTCAAATGTTCTATTATTTATTTAAAAAAATAAGAAATGAATTTATTTGCAGCAAAAAAATTATTTAAGATAAAACAAAGAAACAAATCTGGGGCATTTAAAAATCTTTCAAATATCACATATATGATGAAACATAAACAAACATCATTTCTGTTAATTGCAACCTGGATAAGTGAGAGTCTATTATATTTCAAAATTTATCTTGAAGATACTTTTGAAGTCTAAACATTTGCATTATTAAATGGCTAAAAAATAAAACATTAATTGATTTGTTATCAAGATTTTCAATGATTTGACTACTCTGCTAAATTTCATTAAAATCCAATAATTAATTCAGGATATGTTAAGAAAGTTTCTCAAAAATATGAATATCTGCTATTTTTAAATAGTTGAAGGTAGATGATATAGTGACAAGGTTACGTTTAACTGCAGAACACACATAATAAAATTCATGAAAATACACAAATTACTTTAAAAATTATTAGTAGATACATATAAATACCAGCAACTTGGTAATCTCGAAAGTCTCATTTTTTTTAAAAACGCAAGCTAGTAATAATAAAAAGGTAATGTCTTTCTAGGGCAGCCATAGGTTCCCACAAAGTTGAAATGTAGTATTGAAAATCTGACATGACCACAACAGTCATGGATGCTGGAATATCAATATGATTCAAAATCACATACGAATATAGGAATAGGGCATTTCAGAATCACAATAAAAATGCATGTTTAATCATTCAAGACTTTTATTCAAATTTAAGTTGCTGGATCTTTCTGTTACTTAGAAAGGTTTAAAATTAGAATACAATTAAGATTCGAATTAATGATTTTGGGAGAGGTCATGGATCTAAATGTGTCATATGTGATATTATTATTGAGATAATAATTATATGACTGATCAAAGGATTAAATGATGTAACATGATATTACTATGATTGCTTCACAATGAATCATATTAATAAATTATAATGATATCATATCTATATAAACTGATATCTATTATGATATCATGTAAGGGAAAATTACATACCAGAAATGCCCAGATAGCACTGGTAACAAAGCTGGTACAAAATATTTTAGATTATAAAACAAAATATTAGTTATACAAATAAAATAAAAATGAAGAAGGCAAAAACATATCATAAAATAACTATAGCTTCTATCATTATATGCAGATATAATGTTAGAAACCATAATTATTTTAAGATATTGTAAAGTTATAAGCAATTTTAAAAAACATACCATTTTGCAATGTGATCATTTGTGATTCCTTTCCTGTACCATATGGATAACCTCTACTCAATCCTGGGGTCTGTCCTACAATAAAAATATTTTTAAAGTTTTTAGTTTCTTATTTATTTATTACAAATTGTAAAACTGAAAAAATTTGCTGGTAACACAAAAATTTTGATTAATTCTATTAAAATAAAAAATATTGTTTCTTATTTGTTCATTTATTGCTTTATTTTTACCAATAATAATTAAGTAAAATATCAAAAAATCTAAACATAAATACCCTCAGACTAATTAAAAAGGGCATGGCACTTTTATTGCATTATGATGGCCAGTCATTTCATGGGAAATTGTGGCCAAGCCTATTTTACTGCATTTCGTGTGGAATTGGTATAAAGTTTCAACAAAACAACTGAAGATCAATTAAAGTACAAAATATTATAGAGGTTTGTGTATTTGAAGGATGATTTTCATATAAATTCAAAAATTTATAAAATATTAAAATAAAAATTATTGATGAGAAGTAAAAACATACCAATAAATATATTTTACCAATAAAATTAACAATATTTCAATAACTTTTCAACTAATTATACAACACTAATTATAACTTAACTAATGAAAATTTGCATAATTGTTTTTTATTAATAATTTTTTAAAATATGCTCTCATTTTCTTTATTTATAGTTTATTTATTCAGAAGGTTTTTCATTATTAAAAACAAACATTGAACATTTCATTAGATGGCTATTATTTCATACAAAAAAATTGTGTTTTCTTTGATCTCATATAATGAATAAAAAGTTGTGAAAGAAATAAAATACGAAAAAAAATTTAAATCATCAGAATGAGAATAAAAAACATAATAAATTGAATACCAATCATAAATTATTGTATATAGTATGAATTTTAGCATTTAATTTAATGTTTTTGGAAAGGGTTAACATTAATAGAAAAAAAAGCAGTGGTTTTCTGGAACCAAATGTAAAGGAAATGTTAAAAACATTTGTTTTAAACATTATGACAATGTTTTAAAAAATAATTAAATTTTATTACCTGCTAGTGGAGAGGTGATTGTGTGTTGTGGCGATGGACGGGAGGTTACCGGAAGTGGGTGGCCAAGACAGAGAAAGGAACAGATAAAGAAAAAAAAAGTCTATTGGCGTGCTAATTAATATTATAGAGGAGATTATTAATAATTTATCTTTAATTGTTTGTTTTTTGCTGTTATATTTAATTAATTATTACAATTATTTTTTTCAGTAAAAATATGCAAATGTAGTTATGTATTTAAACTGTTGAGAGGCGCTTATGAAGATGATTACCAACCATTGTTCAATGTGGATTGTTGTTTGTGGATTCATGTTATACTTAGTTTTATTATTACTATTATTATTATTTGTGCCTAATTCAGTTGTAAAGTTAACCAAAAAGTTTCTTCAATAAATTTATGTTTTCTAAGTTTAAGATGGATTATTATTTTGAAGTGGTTAATCACGTCCTGTGGTGGCTACAGGAGACTGAGTTGGATATTTCCGTTCGCATTCGGACAAGAAGGAGAACCAATGTTATAGGGGACCAGGACCGAACTTTTGACAGGTTCGCGGCCGAGGGCCGGGAATTGTCACACAAAAAAGTACCAGATATTTTAACACTTGAATAATGGGAACTTAATTTCCATTTTGCAATTCTCTTCTAATGAACAATTTTCAAAGCAGGCATTATATTTATAAAATAAGGGATATCTGTATTGATCATTGCTCTACTTTAATATAAATTTATCAAACTTTTTCTTTACTAATAAAATCATATTTTTTTAAAATATAACAAATTTACTTTTGCTATTTTTTTACATATTTTATTTGATATATAACTTACATATATATATGATATTTTTTTATACAAACCTTCTGAAGTGACATGCTGCCCAATTGCTCTTGCTCCTCCATGACTATTCTCCTCAAACTGTATCTCAGAAACAATAATATTATCTTCAAGAACTGATCCACAGTTTGTACAAACTGCATCTCCTCTCGCTGGATCAGTATCAATTTCATTACAGCCACAGTGCTGACAATTTCTACTTGACATTGTAATTTTTTAAAAAATTCTTAATATAAAGATTCTAATCTGAAAATAGAATATTATTTTAAAAATGGCATGAAAAATTCATTAAACAATTTATAATTTGTAACAATATAAAATTTACACATATATTATTTAAATTCAATATATACCTATGCATGTAGTAACTGACTTCATGAGTTAATCTGTTTCTGAAGCAAGTTTGTAAAGTAAGAACTCATAAAATGGGTATTTATTTCCTATAGACATAATGTTAAAAACTGTTTTATCAACAATAAAATTTGTCCATAATAATATTAAAGGTCAATGGAACAATAGTTTATGATTAAGCAATGATTAATTTATCTAAAGAAATGAAAATCTAAGTCAACTTTGAGATAGCTTGATCATGTAGGGCAAACAAACGAGAACAAGTAACAAAGGAAGTATATGCTATATGTATAAAGAGTAAACGTGGAAGAGGAAAAGTGAAGAATATGGAGAGAACATATGGATGAATATCTGAAGATATAAGAATTTCAGTCTGTATAAGTAGTGCATGTGTATGAAGAAAAGAGGACTATAGAGGAAACTGGTACAATATGTAGAGATAAAGATGCATGGCACCACCTAAGTGGTAATATGCAAGTGTTTTTTTTTCTTCTACAAGTATTATCAACTCTGTTATATGGATATTGGCATGATGATGTTCTTGTTTAAGAAATGAAAATATAGATTTTAAAAGAAAGCAAATTGTAATAATAATAATAATAATAATAATAATAATAATAATAATAATAATAAAATTATTTATGTTATACAAATGTTGAAATATTTTTAATCATCATCATCGACAGATGAATAGATGAACTTTTATACTATCATAAGCACAATCTGGGAAAAAAGTTATTTAAAACATGGCAGAGGATGTGCTAAATTCCATTTCACAATCTGTCATCTTGATTTTTCCCATTTTGTAGCAGATAATAGCATATCTGCTATGAACCTAATAGTACTATATTGTATAGTTACATGTAGTTTAAAATGCTGTATTTAAGAATGATGAATATTTATTTATTGCAATTAATGTTTATAGCATAAAATACAAACATCTACCTTAGGAATCTATCTTGAGAGTTAAATAAACAATTTATCTTACTTATTTGGCTTATATAGTTTAAATTTATTTATTACTTTAAGAAAGTAATTAAAAGTTATTTAATTAGATAATGACTGTTTGTTTATCTATCTATTTGAGCTTTATATTTTAAAGTTTATTAATTAATGATCATATTTTCAATTTTGTTAACATTTCATATTTGAAAAAACAATATATAAACTTGGGAATTGGGAAAGTAGGAACTTATAAATTTGAGAACTACCTGTATGCACACTTTATTCATATAAAATTTGTTTTAACAAGCAACTTTAAGTTACAAAATAACAACAAAATAACAATAATATCCAAGTTACGGACAATTTGAGTTATGAACAAAAAGTTTTGTTCATAACTCAAATTGTCCGTAACTTGGATATTAGGTAAAAAAACTGATCTACAATAGCTGCACTGATTAAATCAAAGTTGAAATTTTTTTAATTGTCTTTGTTCTACTTCTATGATGTGAAAACATATCAAGAAACTTTAATGGGTTAACAAAATATTTTTTAATGTATTGTTGTTATATATTTTCTAATAAAATTAACTTCAGAAGGAATTTTAAGCTTTCTAGTTCTGCTGCTTATAAAATAACACAAAATAATTCAGCAAGCACTTGAAGCATTTGGGTTGTAGTTATGAACAAAATTCTTAAAGTTTCAATTAAAATTTAAAAAATAAAATTCTCATTCCAAAACCAAAATAAGATTAATATAAGACTTAAACAAAACTTTTTAAGTTTTATTCATAACTACAACCCAAGCACTTCAAAAATGCTTGCTGAATTATTTTGTGTTATTTTATAAGCAGCTTTTTGAATTAGAAAGCTTAAGATTCCTTCTGAAGTTAATTTTATTAGAAAATATATAATAAGAACACATGGAAAATATTTTTTAATCCATTAAGATCTGTTAATATGTTTTCATATCATAGAACAAAAAATAATAGAAAAACAATTTAAAAAATTTCAATGCTGATTTAATCAGTACAGCTATTGTAGATCAGTTTTTTTGTATTTATTGGTTGAAAATATGTGCCTCCGATGATGGTTCCTAAATTTTTCAATTACTGAAATTTTTTAAATCTAATTTGAATGGATTGTATTAGTAGAATTTGGATCATTTTTTATCCAGTCTTATCGATTCTGCTTTCCATTATATTATATTAATTCTATTTTGGTTTTCGAATGAGAATTTTATTTTTGAAATTTTAAGTGAAAAGTGAAATATTAGTATGATGAAAATTTCATTCTAAAATTTGTAAAAGTGAGAAAATACTGTCAATAATACAAAAATATTGGTTAAAATAAACAAGTATTATTTCTTATTTGTTCATTTATTGCTTCATTTTTATCAATAATAATTTAAGTAAAATATCAGAAAATCCAAACATAAACACCTCAAACTATTTAAAAGGGCATGGCACTTTTATTGCATTATGATGGCCAGTCATTTCATAGGAAATTGTGGCCAAGCCTATTTTATTGATTTGTGTGTGGTATTGATGTAAAGTTTCAACAAAGCAACTGCTGGCCAATTAAAATAAAGTAGACAATATTTTAGTCGTTTGTGTATTTGAATGGACGATTTTCATATATGTTGGGTTTTTTTGATATAAATTTGAAAATTTATAAAAAATTAAAAGAAAACTTATTGATACGAAGGAAAAACATACCAATAAATATATTTTATTTGAAAAATGATAATATTTCAATAAATTTATATTAGTTTTCAACTAATTAAACAACAATGAAAATTTGCATAATACTTTGTTTTTTTGATAATTTTTTAAAATATGGTCCAATTTTCTTGATTCATAAGGCTTGCTGATATCCAAAAATAACAAATATTTTGTTGAACGGCTAAGATTTCATACAAAAAAAAAATTTCATTTTCTTTGATTTCATATAACAAACAAAAAATTGTGAAAGAAATAAAAATCCAAAAAATTTTCACACCATTAGAATAAGAATGAAAAACATAATAAACTGTAAAAATTTCAAAAGATTTTAATGAAAATTAAGTGAAATTTCACAATATGAATTTTAGGTTTATTTTGAAATATATCACGGACCTCAATAAGTTAAACTACATACTACTTTAACTTTAGCACCGAATAATTCAAATTAATTACCTAGACGTATAAGGTTTAAATGATTATGATATATCTATTACAGTTTTATATTTGTACAAAATAAGTGAAAATACAGAAAATCCTCAATTTAAACAAATTTGATTTTTATAAATTCAACTTCATATAAAAAATTTTAACATATTAAAAAAATCATCTTTATAATTTAATGCAGTGCTGTACTGCAATTTTATATGATAAGGAAGCAATGATAGTTACCGAACTGTTGCAATAAGAGTTAATGACACTACTGATAACATTACTACTGATATTAAATTTTGATCAGTAAATTTATTCTATGTTGTAATAATTATAACAACAATATCTAATTTGCACATACATATTATGATAATTTCATTGTATTTTCTTTTATATGTAAACTATGCAAACAACATTTAATGTTTTTAAATAAACTATTATATAGGATTTTTCTTTACAAGTTCTTACTTTATGAGTTCTCGGATTTAATTGTTTTTTTTAAGAATCGAGTATCAAAAAAATCAAAAAAAAATATGAATATTAATTGAAACAAATAAATATTAAATGTTAATCAATATAGATTTTAAATAGATACATAGCCATACAATATAACACTATGGATCAGTAATAGAAATTTTCTCATCTGCTTCTAAACAAGAATAACCAAAAGGGCAAGCCAGGAAGCAGAAATAGCACAGCTTCTGATTGCCATGGTTTCATTCAATAATCAGGAATGTAAACAACTTTTATACCTGGATTTATTCAACACAGTATTTCATCTGTATAAAAGCTCATTTACTAATTCGTCAATGAGAATGATGATAAAGAATAAAAATTTTTTAATATTGTATAGCATAAATAATTTAATTATTATTATAATTAGGTTGATTTTAAAGGCTTGTTTTTATTTCTTTAGATAAATACAAATAGTCTTTGACTTATGCTGCCTCGATTTATGACCACTTGTAATCAAGTGGTCATCAATGATTACATCATTGTTGTAAGTGATGTAATCAGTAAATTCTGTGATTAGTCAATGCAATTTCACAGGTTCAAGTCATTTACCCAATGGTCTGAAATATGGAAAGCATCCTTTTTGTATGTGGTTGGTTGTAGTCTTGTGTTCACTATGTTTATCAAGATAATGTATAGTATCCTAGTAAACATTACTGGTTTGAAATTTTAGACATTTCTGACTTACAGCAATGGTGTTCAAACTGAACTCCATCATAAGTCAAGGACTGCCTTTATACTGTATAATTGCTTAATCATAAAATACTGATTTGTTGGCCTTTGATTATTATTATAATTGTCAAATTTCATTATTGAAAATGAAATCCTATTTTAAATTATGTTTATAGGAAATAAATATCTGGTTTATGAGTTCTTACTTTACGAGTGTATTCCAAGAATGAATTAACTCAAAGTCAAGAATTATCTTATATATATTATAATTCAACATATATAAAATTTTAACTTATATATTATTACCAAGAACACAAATATTACACAAGTCATGAGCTCCTGTACATAAAACATTGGATAACTTTATGAAAAAATTATCTGAAAAAAGAAATAACAGAAACCATTACACTAATAACTAATATCACAAAAATATTTGTTATTTATCAAATTGGCTTCTATTTATTCTGTTTAATGATTAAACTTAATATCAGTTTTATGGAATATAAATACACAAAAAATTGTTCTTGCCTAGAAAGGAAAAACTGAAAAGATTTCCTTTCTACCTGTTATATGTCCTGAAAAGATTTCCTTTCTACCTGATTTGCTACCTGTTATATTACCATAATATAAATAAACTTATTTGATTGAAAATATATGGTAATTATCATTTATTTTAATAAAAAATATTTTCAAAATTAAAGAAATATATATTTAATTATTCAGATTTCTTGAATTTTTAAATATTAAACCATTGCCAAAAAATTAACTTACACTAATCTTAGTCATGCTTACACAAGAATTAAAATGAATGAAACCAAAGTAAAAACTAAATTATTTAGTAGTATTAGTAGTGACTGATAGATTATCTGTCGGTGAAATGCGTGTGGCATTACATCACACTATATACAACAGGCTTTTTTAATGAATATATATACAATCCTCCAGATCGCGTGAAGATAAAGTACATCGTGGTCTGGGAAACTTATCTATATATATTTATTAAAAGTTGCCACACGACACGGTTTTCATTAGCAGGCAATCTACTATTTTGCCATTCATTCAAACTATGAACATTTTTTTTTTTTTTTTCTTCAAATTATGAGAAAACAAGAAACATGGTTATTATTCTGAAGCTTGAATTTTTAAACGATTCCACATTTATTTATTTTCTATATACAGGTACATGGAAGAGCCTTGTTGAACTTATTTTGAAGTAGATATCTTTAAATTACCGAATCAAATTTTTAAGTTTTTATTTCCCGATCAGATTTAATTGTATGTAAATAACAGATTTAATCGTTAAATTCTATTTTCAAATTTTTCATCATAACTATTAACTATAAGTTATATACTTAATATTTTTTCACCATAACAATCATTATTATTATTTTAATATTATCACAATAAAACATGTGTACTTACGAACTTATATATAACTTGATTATAAAGTTTATATTGCTCTTTTATATCATGTTATACATAATTATTTTATTATTTGGTATCACATTTCTGAAATTTTATTAACTATCAAGATTTGAAATTTACCACAACGTCAGCCATCTTAGAAAACATTTGCACAGAAAGAATGACTGCCAATTAATGCAAATTTTTTTTTATCTCATTATAATTTATTTTTGTGTATGTGTTTTTGAATTAATATTTGATTGAAACCGTCTTAAAATTTATGAAAAATATAAAATTTCAACAATTATAATTAATATCTTTAAATAAACGATGGATGCTTATATATATTATCGATGATGTTATTAAATATATATTTTTGCCTATTTTACGCCCCTTTCCAATGAGGAAGATTACTAAGGGGCGGGGCTAGTTCCAACCACGAGCTGCACCCATACCCGTGAAGGGGGCAGATGGTGGAGAACGGGGATCGCCGGGCCGATCCCAGCATCCCGTAAAAACTTTTCAGGTGTTACCAGACCCGGGACGCGAACCCGGGTGTTACCAGACCCGGGACGCGAACCCGGGTCCTCCTGCATGACACGCAGACAGCGTTACCACTCGGCCATCCGGCCTCCTATCCCCATTGTATCAAGAGACCCGGTCGGGTCTCTCGCTACAGTGAATTAATTTACAGTTAATTTCAGCGAGAAAAACGACAGCGTGTCTCTATACAGGAAC
>WUQG02034779.1:0-10891 GCA_011317285.2 Androctonus mauritanicus
GTCATCTTCAAAAAATAAATTGTACTGTATGTATTCTAAAATGGCATTGTTTTTACTATTAAATGACATAAATATATATATTTTTTAAATTTGTTTTCATGAAATTATTTACTTTTCAAAATTTCCCGTTTTTTTGAATCACCCTGTATTTATCATTGGATCCGGGTTGTCCCGTCGATCACCCTCTTCCACAATCTGGCTGACCCCTTCGCAGAGATGGGCAGTCTTTCACACTACCACTTAGTAACAGATGTCGGCACTCCATCTGAATGAAAAGTGGCGACATCTGTTACAGAAAAGTATTCAATAATATGGAAAGCTGTGTAAAATCTAGAAAGATGAAGGCTAATCTACAGAGTGGTCATAATTAAAGAGGAAAAATGTTTAGAGCCCGATAACCAAGAATTTTTTGGACCAAACTCAGCCAAATTTGATTTACATATTTTCTAGACTATGAGAATTCGATTTTGATAAAAAAAAAAAAATAGTTTCGAATTGCGCAACTAGGGGGGGGGAAATGCCACTGTACGCGAAGTTAATATGCAAATTCACTCAGAGACGCTAAATTAAGCAAATTTCAGCCAATTGACATTAGAGTCATGGCTATAAACCTATACAACAGTGTTTTTCAACCAATGTGCTGTGAGAGGATCTTACTTGATAGATATGCCGCGAAAATTTTTAAAGATCATTAATTAAATTATTTTTGAAAGAAGTCCAAAGCACAATAAGTACATATCAAAATTAAAATCTTTTTAAATTGTTTATACGAATATATCATTGTTATAATAAACATATATATAATATAGTAAAAGATATACTGTATATGCATAAGCATGCTTTTTCTGATCATCATCATTTATGTGTTTGCAGAGGTTTAACTATAGATTTAAGTGTGCCGCAGAAATTTAACTATAGGTTTAAATGTTCCATGAGATAAAAAAGGTTGAAAAACACTGCTGTATAAAGTCAATACTCAAAAAACACTTTCCTTTTTTACAATGTAGTTCATAAACAGCTCATTTTGCAAGTAAAAGTTTTATTAGGTATAACGTTTTCGGACCTCTGATCAGTCCCTCATCAGTACATTCATATAAAAAGAACTTAACCTTTTAAGGAACAAAGATTAGCAGAACACATGAAGAACACACTTAGCGAATGTATTAACATGTGTTCTACTAATCTTTGTTCCTTGAAAGGTTAAGTTCTTTTTATATGAATGTACTGATGAAGGACCGATCAGAGGTCCAAAAACGTTATACGTAATAAAACTTTTACTTGCAAATTGAGCTGTTTATCAACTACATTGTCATTTATTTTTTGATTGAATTAAATTTTATATATTTAAAAAAAATTGTCCCAGTTTGTATCCGCAGTTGATGTGTAGTTTTATTTTATAATGATGTTATATATAATAATTTAAATATAAATTGCTAATAAATTTTTGTGTTTATTATATCAAGGAATCTTCTTCAACTGAAACTGTAACTGATACAACTGAAAATTCTGAACAGAGTAATAGGGGTAAAGTTATAATGTTAAAAAAACAGTTGGAAGATGCAAAACAAATGTTTGATAAAACAGAAAAAGAATTAAAAGTTGAAAAATCTGCTCTTGAAAATTCTTTAAGAAAATTTGAAATTCAGTTAGATGATAAAGATAAAATCATTAAATCACTTCAAAATGAACTAAAATTAGCAAATTCTGTCAAAGCTGAAGAAACAAGCAATACCAAAGTCAGTATTTAATTCTTAATTGTAAATAATTTTAGTCTTTATAATTTTATAATTTAGAAATGTAATGATATAATAATAGTTGTTATTAAACACACAAAATCTTAAAAAACTTGCTTTGCATTCTTAAATACGGTGGTACTTTGATTTACAAATTGCTCTACGTATCAACTTTTTCATGTCTCATTTTGGCCTCTAGATACAAACTTATTCTCGAGATATGAACCATGATGCTTTTTAATATTATATTTGTAAAATATTTTCTATAAGTTTCATATAAAAATATCTCAATTATTTTTTTAAATATGCATATATTGTTAATGTGATAAAGACCACTTATTCTGGATAATATTAAAGATCTATATAATAATTACTAGTTATATAGAATTCTTTGTTAACTAATTTTTAACTTGTGATGCAAGTTAAAGCTTAAGAGACAAAAAAGAAGCAATAATGATGACAAATCAAAAACTGAACTACAAAACCAATCACAAGAAAATTGATTTTTTTTATTTAATCAAAGATGATTTCTATACAAAACATGTAAAACCAAAGATTTTAAAAATAAAAATAATAATTGTACACAAATTTTTTTTTTTTTATTGTTTTCAAAATTTCTTAATCTGGGAACAGATTAATTGATTTCTCATAAGATAAAATGGAAAACTAGG
This sequence comes from Androctonus mauritanicus, assembly GCA_011317285.2. NCBI lineage: Eukaryota > Metazoa > Arthropoda > Arachnida > Scorpiones > Buthidae > Androctonus > Androctonus mauritanicus. Next base: position 2,405 of record WUQG02034779.1, read on the forward strand.
TTTCAAGATATGAACTTTTCAGGTTATAAACCATGGCCAGGAATGAATTAAATTCATAAGTCAAAGGATCACTGTATAAATATATTTTTATTCAAGAAAAGATTTGAATAAAAACTGTAGATCATTAGTTTGATATTGATCAAGTCATACTGTATTTTCTCTTCAGATAAATTAGCTAAAATTATAGTTTAATTGTCAACTGAAACATAGCATCACTCTTAATTTAAATTACAGATGTTCTTTCAGTTAGGAACAGAATATTCATAAGTTTTATTTGTAACTTGTAAAATTTATAACTTGAAATTTATTCTTATGCTGAATGCACAGTTGCCAAACATGCTGCATATACTATATTTTCTAACATTTTTTATTAGTTGAACTAATTAGAAGTTTTGTATTTTCGAAACTTGGATATAAATGCCCAATTATAAAGTGAAAATTTTTTGTGGAAACTCTACCCTCTTGAAATACTCTGGGCACAGATTAAATAAAAATAATTAATAATATGTAGTTTTACAATATATTTGTTTCTAAACCATTTTGTTATAATAGTATTTAAAATTCTTGAAATTTTGTTGATTGAAATTTCTATTGTAGTGTTCAAAATTCTTAAAATTTAAAAAATTTCAAGAATTTTAAACACTACAATAGCAATTATGAAATTGAAATTTTCTAAAACTTAAAAACAAAACAGTAATATAAAAAAAATTCAATTAATCACTTTACGTTAGAACAATTTCATAATAAACATACAAAGTAATATTTTAAACTTTTAAAAAGCCATCATTAACTCCATTATCTAAATCATACAATATTTTTAAATTCTAGAACATCTATACATTATATTGGTTAGAATTTTCATCAGCTTCAATTAAAAATTCAGTATATTTATTTTATTTGTAACTTTATTGCAAGTTATTAAGCTGATATTATTGAGATGAATTGTCTCACTGGCATTTGTCATTTTTGTTATTTATTACCCTTCTTGAGGTGCTTCTGGTGGTAAGCAGAGTGGTGGGAAGTTTTTGAATGTCATTAAGCCATATTGACGGAATAAAATTGTTATTTTTAAATTGTCTTCAGATCTTTTTTTAACAGCCACACATATTTGTTGTATTTGAACTGGATCACTTAAAATTAAAGGCCTATGTTCAGTCTGTGAACTTCCTAAAACAAATGACTATCACAAACCAAAATTTGAAAAGTGGTTGATGATTGAAAAGAAGTTGAACATTGTTTATATGTGTGGAATTACTGTTGTTGCCAATTGCATATATTATAAAAATTTCAAACAATATGAATGGGGATGTTGGTTGTCTACAAATAGGCTTAAATGTTGATATACAAAAGACAGATGTGCATATCCATTCTGCTGTTTTCAGTGGTATTAATTCAGATAACAGAAGTGTGACTGTAGAATGGTTTGAAAAAGGAAAGACTAAAGGAAAAGAGATCAAATTTGATGCAATATAAATCCTGGTGTAACTGATTTTTCAAGAAATACCAATAGAAAGGCAAATAAATCAGCCTTCTGCTCCAAACAAAGGGTCAATATGTTCATGTCAAACATCGGCCAGTTCACAATTTCAAAGTGAACTCATTAATAAATTTCAAGCACCAATGCCACCACAAAAGTATCTGAATCACTACCTGCACTAGTATCTCCAGCTCAATTACAGCCAGTTCAAAAACTTCCCATCACTCTGCCCTTCGCCAGGGATGTCTTGAGAAGAATAATAAATAATAAAAATAACAAATGTCTGTGAGACAAGTGCTCTCATCAGGCAGCTTCTCCACTCCAACTATCAGCACCCATGTGGATGACTCAGAATCTGTTACTTGATTAATTAATGTAGTTACTACCTATGTTTGAAGTCAGTTTTCAACTGGTCATCCACTTCATCTTTGACAGGCTCTTCACAGGTTCCTGTCAGTCCTTAAAGCATGAGTAGGTATTGGCTTTGGTAGCTGGGAAGGTCCATTCACAAGAGTCAATGCTGAAATCCTTCTCTCGACTTTATTGCAGATCTCATTCTTGAGTCGTTCCTGACTTTCAGCTTGATTTTGTATAACATTCCTCACATTGTTCTGAATGACCACCATGATGGCTGCCAGAGATCGAAGTCTGGCTGACAAATCCACAGGGTCTGGTGTAGATTGCCATGATCTCTGAGAATTATGGGCATTCAGCATCCTGTTGACTGCACCAATTGTCATGACTGAGATTAAATATAAAGACCAGAAGACGGTTTAAGAATAACAACTTTATTCTGGCTGAACAACATTCAAAAACTTCCTGCCACTCTGCTCACCACCAAAGGCACCTCAAGAAAAGTAATAAATAACAAAAATGACAAATATCAGTGAGACGATTTGTCTCACTATTTATTATAAGATATGTGTAATTCTAAAGTTTATATTTGATTTATCTGCTAATTATGTGAATATCATATATTTTATGTAAATAAATTTTGAATTTTTAATTGGAGCAGCATACAAATTCTAACTGAATAATGTATAGATGTTCTAGAATTTAAAAATACTCTAGGATTTAGCTAATGGAGATGAATATGATTTTCTAAAGGAAAAAATCTTACGTCCACATTCACAATGAACTGAGCATGTCAAATTTTCCTAAGATTTAAATAGAATTTACTGAAAAATATTTTAAAAAGTACAAATCATATAATTCATATAGAATTTAAAAAATTTAGAACAATGATATAAAAATTTTTTAATTTTTAATTTAGAAACATTATCATTTTAAGAAAAACAAATTATATCTGTAAATTATATTATTTTTAAGTATTTGTAACAATTTAATACAGATTTTAATATATTTCTTTATTTCTTCTTAAATAGATTTTATTAGTATGTTCATATATAATATGATCTAGCTTATGCATTTCTATAATATCTATATATTCAGGTTAAATTATCTTAGTATCATTTATTATATTTCATTTTGCATTACACTGTTTTAAAAAATCATGTGTTATTTTATGTTAATTTATATATTAAACTAATTTCTTAATTTATACTACAAGTAATATTTCAATTAATGAAACAAATAAGTTGTAATTTTTTGCCTTTTACTGTATTTTTAAACATAATGATATTTTATTATTAAATAGGATGTACATAGTATACAGGAATTATATGCTCAAATGGTGTATAAGGATTCCAAAATAATGGAACTGAATGAATTAGTTTCAGAGAAAGAACGAACAATATTAGATCTACAGGAACATATTAAGGAGAAGAATGAAGTATTAAAAACACGTAATCAGGCAATACAGGTAAATTATTATCATAAAGTATAACTTGCAAATTAATAAAACTAATAATCTCAAATAAAAAATTTCTTAATTATTTAACCTTTGTGGTTGGTATCAGACTTTATCTAATATGCTGATCTGCTGCATAAGATGCATATCAAGCAATGTTTAACATTGTACAGTATTAGGTTGTGTTTAGTTATTTAGTATTAGGCATTGTATCAGTCATGTGGTGGCATGCATCAATTGATTGGATTATGCTATGTTCTGTTTTTGTAGATTCATTTTTGGTAATTTTTAATTATCTTAAAAGTAAAGGTTTAAAAAATATTTTTTCTTCTAAGATAGTAATTAGTTTATAATTAAAAAATAAGTTAAAAGTTTTTTAAAAATTTAAACAAATTTCATTCATAATAGAGTATTTTTTTTTCTTCCAGAAATGTACTCTTTATCTTTTTTTTTCTTCTAATTGATCAATTTCAGCTCCACCCTCTATTTTTCCAGCATTCCAGTATTATTTCCATCATGGCTACCAAGAGATGGAAAACAATTGACCTTTAACAGTCTGTGGTGTTATAAAAAAAATATAATGTTTTTTTATTGTTGCATATTTGGATGCACGAACTTGCAAGGTAGAAATATCATACTAAGATGTGAATTTTTATAAAAAAATCAGGCAAATATAGCTTAGTGTAAAACCATCATTAATTATATTCTGTTAACTTTATAAAAACAGGTTTATCTAAAGTAAATTATGTTACCATTTATTTGGACTATTCTAATCATGGTAATTTAAAATTATGTTCAATTCTTATTAGATATTTCTTTGAACATTGATGATGATGAGCTATTTGATGAGGTTTGTTGTATTCAAAGCTATCAATATATGACATGAGAACATTTAGAAGAGTGATAACAAAACACAGAAATGAGTTGAATTATTTAAACATTTCATTGATAGACAAATCCCTTTCAAACATTATAGAATTTTGTTTGTCTTTCTGCATCAAATGGTCCTACTGAGAAAATATTCTCAATAATAAATACTATTTGGAATAATGAAAAAGTCAAACTTAGTTTTGAAGCTTGCATTTACACATAATGCTACTATGAAATGAAGTGTTTGGAATTTATGATTTTTTTAAAAATAATCATGTACTTAAAAAAATATGTTCACTACAAAAATATCATAAAAATGTCTTTTTAATTTTTTGTTAAACAAATATATAATTTGTGTGGTCATTTGTCAATTATATTTTTTAATTTTTTCATTAAAACTGTTTAGATCTGTTTTCATTTTTTATTTCAAAGCTAATTAAAACTTGCACCAAAAGTTTGTTCCAATACAATCTGACCAGTTTCAAACTTTCAGAAAAGTGTACAGTATCATATCTGAATCAGGATAAAAAAATTTCATAACATGCAGACTCCTTGTTTAAAAACATTGTAGGAATAAAACCCTAAAATTTTTAAATTAGTCCTTTATTTTTTCTAAGAAAATATTGTCACCCTAATTATATTGGAAATTTAAAATTTATACAGCAGTACAGGAACAATTATGCATTCATCAATTTCAAAGTAACAACATCAGTTTTAAACAACAGTTCTATACTATATGGTTCCTCTTTTTCTTTGCAAATACTTGCATTTGGCCAATAACATATTTCCTTTTAATTCAAGTACATGTACATAATTTGCACAAAAATAGGAAAAACCATGTTCTTTTGATCTTCTTGTATTGTTCAAGTGGTGCTTAAAGTAGTTGAAGCCTACTTTGTAAACTTATTTATAATGTCATGATAGCACACACTCATGCATACAACCATTTGTGATTTGTTTTCCATCTCTTTGATGCCATATTTTGACATCAGAGCAGTGGTGTTTCTCATGAAATTGGTCAATTATAGTACTAATAGATATTCAATTGTAACATTCTGGATCTTATTAAATATAATGAAACCATAATATTTTTTTGCTCTCATATGTCTTCATTTTTCAGTTTATTTGGAAAATTTAAGCTGCATTTTATCTGAAAATATAGGTAATTATTTAATATAAAAATATTATAAGTGAAAAGCTATATTAATTTATAATTATTTTGAATTAATAATCCACTTAAAGAGTGACACACGTAATAGTTTAAATGATCATGCTATATTTTATTGGTTGTAATTTAAGGATATTTTTTATAAAATCAAAATGGAATTTTTTTGTTAAATACTTTATTTATGTGATTATTTAAAAAAAAAGTTTTAATTTGCTAACATTTAAATGTAAAATTTCTTATCCTTTTTAACTTTATTCTATATTATGTCAACTTCTAGTCCCAGATTTTGATTCATTAGATATTGATAATTATTCAAAATGTTCTATTATCCTTTTTCTTGAAAAATTTGTTTTTCATATACATTACCATAACAAAAATAAAATGCAAAACCCTTTAGCAGTCAAAAACTTTATTCAGAAATGTTTTCAACACATTTGGTGCCTTCCTCAGCAACTACTACAAAAACAGTAGAAGAAGCTGAGGAAGGTGCCAATTGCATTGAAAATGTTTCTGAATAAAGTTTTTGACTGCTAAAGGGCTTTGCATTTTACTTTTGTTTTGGTTTTGTGTAATCTTGTTGAATTTTTATTATTTTAATTATTTTCTAAATTAGACTAAATTATAGCAGAAAGAAAATGTAATTCTTTTTTTAATAAGAATTGATTATAATCTGAGAGTATAGTTTAAAATTCAACCAAAAGGATTAATGTAATAGATAGTACAATTTTTAATTTAACAATTTTTAAAAGTAAAGTTAATAAAAAAAAGTATAAAATAATTATATATTTTTTTGCAACAACAATTGATTGTTGCAGTTAGTAAATAACGGAATAAAATAATTTTTAAAATATCAGTTTAATATCTGTTTGTAACTTTGTTATACTTTCTAATAAAAATATAAGATAAAAACACTAGTAGTTGATACTTTAAAGTAAAATTCCTGTAAATAAGAATATAATATCATTTTGGGAATCATTCTGTTTGGTTACTGAATGATAATGCTAGTACTATTCAGCACTTATCTGAATTTTGATGCTATATTCTTATTTCAAGGAATTTTACTTGAAAGTGTGAACTATTGGTGCTTTTACCTTCGTCTTTTCTGGAATAAAAATTATTTTATATATTTTCAAAAATTTACTAAAATTTGATAGAAATAAAGTGAATGATCCTATTTATAAATATTCTGTTTTTTAATAGTTAATGACAGAAGATTTAAATCGCAAAGGTAAATCAGTCATTGACCAATTAGATTTAACCAGAGATGAAATGCGTTTAATGCAAGAAAATTTCATTAGTAAAGAGAATGAATGGAAAGAAGAAAAACAACAACTGGAAAAGAACATTGATTTAATAGAAGATAAACACCAGAAATTGTTACAGGATAAGAATGTTGAAATTAAAAATTTAGAAGAAAATGTTGTAAAATTAAATAAAGTGAGATATGAATTAGCTACAAGAAATGGAGAATTGCAGGAAAAATTAGTACAAATACAAAATGAATTTATGCATTTAAAAAAAGAAATTGAAACTGAAAGAGTTGAAAAAGATGAGCTCAGAAAAACTTTAAAAGAAACTGAAAATCAAACTGATGAAAAAATACTCAAAGCTAGAGTGAAAGAAAGAATTAAATTAAAAGCATTAGAGAGAGAATTAGAAACTATAAAGGTAATTTATTTCTGAAAATTTTTATTAGTGCAATAATTAAATATTATTCATGGTCATTTTATTTGTTTGAATTGAATCTTCTTTATATTTACATTATATGATTTTCTGTGTTAATTCATTAATGACTGATTATAGAAATTTCTGTTTTTCTGCTCGCATTATTCAATGCCTCAATCTGTTTTTGTGAATTTTTTTTAGTTTATTGATATTTGATGATTTTTAGGTTTACATTATAGTTATTGCAGTATTTTTTATATCTGGATGCTTAATTTTTAATGAGATATTCATTTCCAAATAATATAAAATAAACTTTAAATATCCATTGATCTGTTTAATGAATTTTCAAAATATCAGATTATTTAGAATTTCAGTACTGTTTTCTTTGTAACACTATATTCAGATTTAAACTTTTACATAATTTTGGTAAATTAACAAATTTTTTCCTGAAATGAATGATAAAATCTTTTAAAAAATAAAAATATTCATAAACAGTAACAAATTATAAAGGGTTTTCCAATAGGGACATAACAATTTTGTATTTTAATATTAACACACCCTTGAACGTTTTTCATGATCTATGAACATCAAAACACCAGTCAAGGTTAACATTTTTATCATGGTGAAGTTCGTGAACGAGCAATGTTTGGAAATTATTAAAAATTATTACAGCAATTTTGAGTTGGTGGTCACAACTTTAAGAGTGCTTACTCCAATTTTCGGTCGTAATAATCGTCCCACCAGACAGGCTGTGCATGCTATAGTGGATAAATTCAAGTCAAAATATTCACTATTGGATGTTCCTGTGCCAGTGAGGCAATGCACCAGTCAAAATACTGAAAATATTGCAGATGTAAGTGCTTCAGTTCAAAATGAGCCAAATCAATGGAGTTCACTATCATGCCATGTTGGAAGACTATTTTTGGCCAGAATTAGATAGACTTGATATCAGTGATATTTGGTTCCAACAAGATGGTGCCACATACCATACAGCTGGTCAAACAATTGATCTATTGAAGGGAAAGTTTGGTAACCATGTAATCTCGAGAAATGGTCCGGTCGAATGGCCACCTCGCTCATGTGATTTAATGCCATGGATTTCTTTTTATGGGTTACGTTAAGTCATTGGTTTATGTCAACAAGTGAACAACATTAGAGGAGCTCAGGGACAATATTGAACATGAAATTGCCAACGTTCCAGCCAATATGTGCTAAAGAGTGGTGGAAAATTGGCTCCACAGAATCGATCGCTGCAAACATGCTTGCAGTGATCATATGAACGAGATTGAATTCCATAGTTAAACGTAATGTGTACTGCACCTGGAATAAATTTCAGCCCAATATCTCAATTATTCTGTATTTTATTTAAATACAAAATTGTTATGTCATTATTGAAAAACCCTTTACATTAATTATGTTAAACAGAGTCCTCAAAAATAGCACTATTCACAAGTAATTTTTTATTTTGTAAAACGTTTTCGGACCCAAGTTTGGTCC
>WUQG02034790.1:0-10890 GCA_011317285.2 Androctonus mauritanicus
TATACATTTTGTAAAATGTATATTTAAGGGTATGCAAAAATTTTGCATACCCTTAAATATACATTTATAAATCCTATCTTGGACTTCTAGTAGATAAACATTTTAAGACTATAGAAAAGAGAAGACAATCATTTTATGTCACAGAAAGGAAAAAGATATTAATCATCACATTCAGAAAGAGAGAAGAAAAAGGAAAACATTCATACAGACTTTGCTATAAAAACAGATTTTATTGCAAAGTTATACTATCTAAGTGAATTTATCCTTCCTAAGGACAAGAAAATGTCTAACTTCTATTTACTGTAAACGCTTTGTAATAAAAGAAGTTTTTTGCTACCAAATATAGACTCTGTGCCATTGTTGTAAAGGCCTCATTATCTGTTCAGCTCACATCACAGACTGCAGATAGGCCATAAGCCTGTTATATCTTCCTCAAAAACCTCACAGAGTCTTTAATTACAACAACATTATTATAAAGTTCATAACTCAAGAACATACATGTATATATAAAATAAAAATTTAACAACACAAATAGTCTCTGACTTAAATAAAGGTATTACTATGATCAGGTTATAAATTAATATCATAAGTTGAAATTACCTTAAATTTATTGAATATGCATTAGCATTATTCAATATAGTAAAATATAACATTATATTAAACTTAATAATACTAAACTAAAAACTAAATAAAAAATAGATGCTACCATTAAATCAGACCATTGTATACAGATATAAATGCATATGAATTACAGTTACCAATAATATAGCTTGTATGATTGGTCACTGCACAATAAACAGGTACTGATTACATCATGATCACAAGGGATTAGATTAATTTTAGTTAAACCACCATATTGCACTTAGAATATATTTTATCTGATTGTAGTACTTTTAAGGCCCACCACATGCTGGTCAAAAAATCAATGTAGGGTCAAACTGCAAGGATGAAGAATGGGGTTTAAAAGCCCAGCCCCATACCTCTCCTGAAAAACTAGAGATTGTTGCCAGAATTAAAATCAGATCCTCCAAGATGGTAAATGACTGTTTTACCACATTGGCTATCCAGCCAACCATAAAAATGAGTTGTTTTAAGTCAAAGACTATTTGATTGAATTACATAGTATCTAAAGCAATATTACAAAGTAATTTTAGATGGTTCAGGTGGAGGAAAACCTAATGCCGAAACATGAAAAATGTTATCTTCACAATATCCTTCTGCCAGCACAAAGCAATTTTCTGTGAAAAGACCACCTTTATAAACATTTGTTTATTAAGAAAAAATATTAATGGAATTAATATTTAATTTTTAATAAATTAAAATATTCTTAATAATTAAAATTATTATATATATAAAAAAAGTTTTAATATACAGTTATCTCTCAGTTTACAAAGATTAGTGGGACTTTAAAAACTATTAATTAAGCAAAAATTCATAAATCAGAAACTCATTTTTCATTAATTTCAATGTAAAAATTTTTAATTGATTCTTGAATACCAGAAAGTTGTCACCATTTTCCCTATTAATATTAAAAGTATTCCAAAAGCATTAATTTAAATATAATTATGCATATCATAATATAATAGTTTACAATCGATATTGCCAATTTAGCCTATTTCTTATCATTTGACTTTGAATTTCAGAGCTGCTAAGATGTCAAGTGATGATCAAATTTAAGTCTAATAATGCAATAAAGTTCCAATCAATGTGGTTTTATTTATTAATTAAAATCTTTAAATTTTCATCAAATAGTATCTTAAATTTTTATATAATTCTGAAAAATCTTCATTCTGTTAAATTATGGCAAAATAAATCCAATTTTTCAGAATTTAGTATTGATGTTTTTAATTATATTTAATAAAAATTTGTGAATAATAGATTTTATTATGGTAATTATTTTAATAAAACTAATAGACAAAAAACAATTTAATTATTTAATCATTGTATTAATTAAACTTAGCAAATTCCAAAGAACAACAAAATATTATCACTATTGATTATTAAATAATAGATGGCGCCACCTTAGTCCAAATTTATTTAATTAATTATTAATCCAATAGATGGTGGCACCATAGTTCAAATTAAATATTAATTATTAATTGTACAGTTTATTCCAAATTTATTCGCCAGGGGGAGTTAGTGCTTGTTTCGGTTTACGTTTGGATTTCGGTAATCAATCCCCTGTGTGGTTGCTTAGTAATGATTTATTATCACTATTCAAATTTATACAGAGAAGAGTATATTAGAGATTAATTACACATTATACTAGATGTATAATTGTTTTATAAAGTTAAATAGTGTTATATAGTTGCAAAACCTTAAGAAAACACAGTAAATACATGATAGATACTTGTATTATCAATATATGTTAAGTGCTGGATTTGATATCAGATTCTCTAGTAAAAGTGGAAGTCAATATTGTCTTAAAATCTGATGTATCTATACAATCAGTGAAGAAAATAAGCAAGAAAATCATTGATTTAAACAAATTTCATTGTATGATTAATTAATAATGAAATATTTTCTTTGCAATAGCAAAAATTTTTCTTTGCAGTACAGAAAACTGGTATACATTTATGCTGTTCATTAAATAGAAAATTCATTGACTGAGAATTCATAAACAAGGGATATCTGTATATATAATAATTTTAATTAATTATTTCTAATTACTACTATTTATTATTATATAATAACTTTAACTATATAATTATACAATATATGTCAAAGCTTAACATAATTTCACATTTACAATAAAAAAGTTTAAGGATACAGTTTTAGATAAATTCAGCTGAATAGCACCTGTTGGATCTTCTAAAAAGTATCGTCCCTGAAAAATAAATTATCATATTTATCCTTAACATTTTTTGAAGTTAAAAAGTTTAGTATATATATTCATGTATAAACCAAGCCATGTATAAGCCAACCCCTTCAACTTCAGCTTGAAAATCAGTAAAAATGCAAAATCCATACATAAGTCAATCCCCAACTTCCAAATGTTAGAACAATGTGATATTCATTGAAATAAATTAATACTTTCTTTTATAATTTAAAATATTTTCAAATCCTGTTCACTACTGAAATAAATAAGGTCACTTAAACAAAATACCAAACTTACAGTATTGAAACATCGAAGATTTAATATAATACAAAGAAAAAGCTGGATGGAGAGCAGGACAAAATAGCATTGTATCACATCATGTTTCTCTATAATATGATTTTATTGAAATATTTGTTCAGCAGAAAATATCAAATAAATATTTAAAATATTTCACTTCCAAATCTCAACAAAAATATTTAACAAAGTTTAAACAATAAAAAATCGTATTCACATACAGAAATTTTTTTGCAACTGACACGTGCATATTTGATCATCAGAAGCATAAATCTGATATTCAAAATCAGCTGAAAAATAATCATCCCTATTTTCTAAATGATTACCAATCAGAAACATCAGAGATCATTATATTTCCATTTAATATTAATTTAATAATACATGCATTAACAGCAGCCATGTTTACTCATTATAAAAAATGAATCTGTATGTTCCAATCTTATTTATGAAATACTCAGCAAATTAATATTTTTGAATTTATTTAAATATGAATATTTATACATGTCTTCATATTTTTAATAATATAATCACAAAAAAAATAACATTTTTAGAAATAAATATGACATATTCTAGCCATTGCCATGAACTATTAGCACAAAGAGGACACAACAGAACTGCTTCATATATTTTTGATCATATTTGTATAGTATCTAATATCTGCAAAAAATGTTAATTTATGTACAGTCATACCTATCCAGATTTTTTTAATAAAAATATTAAAAGAATTAATATGATGATGATCTTTGTTAGAATACGTCTGGCAGAGTGCATGACTAGTGTGGAGGCATGACAGAAAAGCGGCATGAATGAATTGTCGAATATTATGATTTTCCGAAAATCTGATCTTTGATTAACCTACATATAAGCCATTTATATTTTGTTTCATCCATTTCTATTTAATGTTTTTATCATTAGATCAAATTAATGTCATTTCATATATATAATATATAATTTCTACCCAGGATAAAGAAAAAAAAAATCTGTTATTTTTTATCATTCCAACCAGAATAAAACAAAGCTTGCTATTTTTCCACCAAAAATAGTTCATATTTTTCGATTATTTTCCATATATTTTCATCGTCATTCCATCATTCTCATTCTATTATTTTTTTCCCCTACTTTTTCTTCCTCTTTCTTTAATATTTGCTAGTATTTTCAAGCTAAGCTCATCATAATACAATAATTCTTTTGATCCTTTGGCTTAGGAATGAGCAAAATGTGACATGCGGATCACATACAACCCATCCAGTTTTTTAATATGAGTTGTGATCTAATTTAAAAAAAATGAAACAATAAAATTATTAAATATTTATTATATATTCCCATAAAAATTTTATTAAAAATTTTTCTTTATAGTATTGCTAATTCAATGAATACTTTTAACATCTTTCTTTACTTAAACTCTGCTTCTATCACAAGAAATATAAACACAAAAGCACTAAATGCAGTAATGAAAATTTATTCTAAAAAGAAACTAAAGTTCATAACCTGTCCTTAAACTAAAGTTATAAGGACAGTTTATGAATGAAAGTGTGCATATCTACAAGAATCATTAGTTATAACAGAAAGGAGACTGCACACAAACATCATTAATCAACAGATTAGTATGTCATTCTCTAATGCATGGAATTATGAGAATGCCCATATGTTATGAACAATTAATATTGAATTTACTGTTATGTTTATAAATCTGTCCATGTTTGATACTTTAATTATGATATTTATCTGTTATAAATAATTTATTTTTATTATTCTCTGAAATATTTAACTTTTTCTGTAAATAGTGATGCAATATCTAAAACGATGTATATAAGTTTTTCGAATTTAAAAAAATTTTTAAACTATTCTATTAGAAGGTGAAGAGGATCCAATATAGATCAAAAACGTTTCTTTTTAGAATAAATTTTCATTACTGCATTTAGTGCTTGTCTGTTGATATTTCTTGATATTACTTTTAACATCAAAACTAAATTAAAACAAAGTTATTGTAGCAGAATTATTATTGTTTTGGTTTAGTTTTTGTTGCAATAACAAAATATTATATAAAATATAAGCATTTGATAAATTAGTAATATATATATATATATTATATATTGCTGTTTATAATGCAGCCTGAAAATATTTTTTCATTACTTAATTTGGTTTTCATTTCAAAAATGCTGCTCACCCCTGCTCTGCTGTAGTTGCTACTATGTAATGCTTTTCTTCTTCTACCTTTCTAAGTTATAAATCCACATATACTGAAAACTATTTAAAATTCAGTAGTGCATTTTTTGTCAGTAGATAGTAGCACCAGTGGATGAGAAATCAGAACTAACACTATATTCCTACATCTATAGTTAGTCAACTGTATTTAGTTTAACATGGAGACTGTATTACCTAATTGTATGCATGAAGAACAGTATGCAGTTGTACATTTTCATAAGCCAGAGGACTGGCCACAGAGGAAGTTCATAAAGAAATGCTTTCAGTTTATGTGAAAAGTTATATCAAGAAAAACTATTTATAACTGGATCCAACAACTATTTATTGGATCCAAACTATTTATAATTGGTTCATCCATTGTTCAGTTTAACAATGGATCATATTGGCAGAATTCATGCTTCAAGGCAAAACTTAAATATTACATCATACTGTATCATCTTGCAGAAATTGACAAAATCCATTTGCTGAAAATGTCCTGCTCTCCTGAACACGATTCTCCTGGATGACAAATGCCAGCCCTCACGTGGCCAGAATAATGCAGAAGCCGTTGAAAACCTTTGAATGGGAATGCTTAGAATTTAGCCCTCAGTGATTTTCATGTTTTTGAGCCCCTGAAAAATCATCTAGATGGTTGCTGTTTTAAAGATGATGAAGATGTTGACAATAATGTCAGTTGTTGGCTGCAGAAGCAGCTAGAAACCTTTGCCACTGACTTTCAAGGACTTGTGAAATGATGAGATAAATGTTTGAATATCAGAAGGATTATGTTAAGAAGTAGAGGAAATTTCAATCAAGTTCTCAGTCATTTTTCTCTATCCTATTTTGTGATTCACATATTGACTTATCCTATATATGAGATGTATGAACCAGAAACAATGTTGTATTGTTATAATTTATGCAAAAACCAAAACCTGTATTTTCCAACATGTTTTAAGAGAAGATTTAGCCAAGGAAAATCCATAAAGGATTCAGTGAATCCTCTAGAATATACTTTGTGTTATGTATGTAGGATGAGGTAGAAATACCAATATTGTATTGCATGGGTTTTATTATTGTTTACCATGTTGACACAGTAAAAAGTTATATTAAAAATGATTATATTCAGTAAAATTTTAAGACATGAAGTAACTGTGTGCAACTATTATTATATACTTTCTTGCAATCAATTTATATAACAATTTTTTTGTGTCATTTTGGGCTTGTAGAAACTACTGAATTAATCCCAAATTGTGCTTTACATCCTCAGGTATTTCTTCAGAGATCTTTGGCAATAATAAAATTGTTATTCTGTTATCCAAAGAATAACAGTTGTAAACTGATTTGTATCCATTGTCATGAAAATAATATTCTAAAAGAACAACAATAAAATTATTGTTCTGTCAGAATCATTTCATGACAATGTATACAAATTTTATTAACAAAAAATGAAGTAAGAATTTTGTATAATATATGTAAGAACATGACTAGTCTGTACCCAATGACAAAAATGAAGCACTTTTAACAAAAAAAATGAAAATTAAATGGAAGAGCTGAAGATGATTCTCAAATGGATTGAAAATGTTTCCATTTTTGATTTTTCTACTAAAAGTGCTTCATTATTGTTATGATGTTTTAATACAGCAGATGTTATGAATATTTTTACTAGTCTGTATAGCACAAGATTTTTAATGTCTGTGCTTTGACTTTTGTATATGTAATTCCATGAATAAAAAACAATGGTATTGGTTCTAGTTGTTTATTGAATTCTGTAATAATGTGCAATGTGAATTTTTTACCAGTAATTTTGAATTTTGTCTACTCTATTGTCTAATTTGAATATTGTTTGTGATATTCAATGTTGTATATATCTTTGAACATTGTCTGTTATTGAATGCAGTCAGTAATTGTCCTGATTTCTGATTATGGATTCTACATATTATTCAAACTACAAAAGAGACTTCTGTAGTTTTATACTTACATATCCTATTTGTTGTATTGTTGTTTTCTGAATTCTTCTACATTAAGTCAGAATGCATTTTCTTTGAGTGTCACTTCCCGAGAGAAATGACCAATAATTCTCTAATTATTGTTGTATTGGGATACAGTTATTGATTGCATATTGATATATATTTGAGTTTCAGTAAAATGTTTTTTCATTATTAACAAATAAAGCATTTTTGTTGATTTCTTTTAGTGCATTCCATATACAGAATTTATTTAAAATGTTTTGTCTAAGTTTTTGTTTCATAGTAGATATATTCAATTAGATATTTATTATGTTGATCATATTTTGTGTTGATATACTTACAAAAAGTTTATTAATACATTTTAACAACTTTTCATTTTCATTTCCAAGCTTATACTGAATAAATTCATTCAGATCTTGTCATATTTTATATTTTTTGTATTGTCAGTTTTACATAAACAAAATAATTAAAGCAGCAAACTTAGACATTAGTCTGAGATATAATGTGAGAACTAATGATGTGACATTCCTGAGCACAAAAGTTATCAGGCAGGATGTTCAAAGTGTTTTGTTTTGGTATCAAATATATTTTTGTAGAAGCTGTACTATCAAATTGTATTAGTGCTATGTTGAATTCATATTATAACTGATCTAAAACTGTTTGTTGTTGTTATTTATACATTATGTATTTGATTCCACATCATTATGAATATCTGATATTTCTTTATTGTGAATTAATATATATGTATTTTTAATTATTGTTTCAATAAATTTGCTACTTCTTGTTTTATTTATTATAAGATGGATATGAAAAATAGATATCTTGTGACAGTTTTGTTCAATACTGGTCAACACTTTTCTCCATAACATTTAAAGATATATAATATATTTTAAAAAGTGCATTAAGTTTTAATCTGAGCATTATAGTGTCTGTCTAATTGTATTATTATGATATATTTCTTCATTTATTCTGTTCATGCCATATGTTTATGTAGTTTTTCAGCCTTGGCAGTCATTAATAAAATGACATCTAATGAAGCACTGCTGAGTGAATTGTGATTTGTATTTTATTTGGTTCAGTGCTAATCGTACCACTGATATAAGAGATTATCATTATTATTTTACATTTAACTTTAAAATAAATAAAAACAGAAAATATTATTACCTCTTTTAGTTGAGAAAGCATGCCTAACACTAGTAAATTTCCTTGTTTAGCAGTAGTACCTAAAAGGTACTCAACAGGTTTCAAAGTAAATGATTGTGAATGACCAGAATCAATAGTTTGAAATATTGGAGTTGTAAATAACTGATGACTTATTGTCCTTTGATATATTAATTTATATCTTTCTATAAAAATATTACTTTTTGACTCTGCATCTCCATAAAGATTTGGAGCATTCATTACTGTAGATCTTGGAATAAATTTCTTCTTTTCAGAGCTATATTAAATAAATAAAAATTTTTAATAGATATTATTAATGTTTTAAAATTAAACATATATATATGTATGTATATGTATATATTGTATAAATTATAAAATATATTGTATATTTTATTATAAAATACAATAGTGGATCTCAAATCTGTAATGGATAATTTCTTAAACATTCTAGTTTTCTGATGATACATTTTGTTCATAGCATACTTAATAAACATAGGAAAAAAGAAATATCCAAAGAGGTTTTTGGAGTTTGTGACAATTTTATCATCATTCAATTCAATTTCAGGATTATAGTAAAATATCAACTTTAATTTCAGTTAATTCATATTAACACATATGGACATCAATTAATAAATAGAATCGTTAGTCAATTTTCCAGGACATTTCTGATGGTAATTTGCAATGACTTACTGTTTCAGTATATGTATTAATAATAGTTCCAATTTCCTTAAATCCAAAAAAAAAATTTTCTCTGGAGGTATTTATTTATATAATACGAATATAGATAACTACTTCCAGACAATTGGTATATATATTATATTATAGGCATTAGGGAAGCGAAAACCAAGATAATAATACTTATAAATGACCAACAATATATAAATTTTTAAACATGTTGATCTAAAGAGAAAATATATATTTAATCCTGCTTTCCCAACATTTTTTGCTTATGTAAAAACTTAAAAACACTTTATAGTTATTAGATCAATGCTACATAAAATTAGATCATCTTTGTACTTCTAAGAGAGCAAATTGCTTAAATTAAAATTGAATGCAAAGGATGGTAGGATATCAATGCACAGTACTCTCCTCTGAAGATTATATAGATAAACTAATAGAAATAAGATCTTTGTCAAAAAAAATATATATATGCAATAATAATGGATAAAGCATCTTTATAACTAGCATATCTTTTTTCTGTTTTATTTTGTAACATTTACATAATTCTAATAAAATAAAAAGTCTATTTGCCCTTCAATAGTGTAGGATTTGATATACTTCATTCAAAATTTATTTGTCAATTTAAATACAGGTTTGCAGCACTTAGCATCCTGGATATGTTTTGCTTAATAGGATATTATGTGAATTTCACGTGTGACTATCATATTTAATGACTTTTGTTTTTAAGTCAATAATTGACCTTTTCTTCTTAGGGCATTACTAGGACTGGTTTGGAATTATTTTGGGATCATGATGTATTTTATTTCACAATATAAAATTCCACATAGAAATTTTCTCTTCTCTTCAGATTGTTTGTTTTAATATTGCTAATGCAAGATTACAAACAAAAATCTCAAGAGTGAAATGCTGTGAAACTGAAAACATAATATCGTACAGTAAGTTATAGTGATATATGTCCAAGATTTTTTAGGATAACCATGAATATAAATGGAATATCCTCCTAGCCTGATCAAAGCTGAAAATGTTCTAATCATCCAATAGATGTAATCTCAGATTTCAAACCACTAGTTTACTTTTGCAGCATATAACTACAATACACTTAAAATTTTTTCTTATGTTATAACTACTATCTAATAAAATAAAATTATTCCATTACTATTATAATTCTGAACTGCCTTTTAACCTTTTTTGCTGCTGACTACTTTTTTTAAATAAGCTTCATTAATATGCAAACCAAGTAATAAACAAAATTGTAAAATCTCAGTTAATTTTCAATCAAAATCTTTTGAAATTTTCAGTATTTATTGCAGTTTTCATTCTCTCTAAAAATGTAAGCATTTTTTTAATTTAATTTTTTTGCAACTCTTCATTACATATATAAGAACAAAAAAAGTCTTTTATATAAAATTTTAGCCATCCAACAAAGTACGGTAGTTGATATTTTTAGATAGCAACAATTCCTCTGAACAAAATGAGCCATAAATGAAAAACATTCTGTCAAAATTTTCAGAAATTATTTACAAAAAACCATGAATTATGTAACCTTTGTTGAATGAAGTTATGTCATAATTATAAAAAAATTAATAAATTCATTGAGATATTGTCATTTTTATTAATATTTTATATTTATTAACTTATTCTTACTTCATTTACACAATTTTTTAGCAATACTTTTTATAAATTTTTACTTATTTATATCAAAAAATCCTAATATACGAAAATGGCCTAATCTCATATATAAACAGCTAACGTTTTCTGTTCCTCTAATTGGACCACAGATGGTTT
>WUQG02034801.1:0-10890 GCA_011317285.2 Androctonus mauritanicus
GCCTTGGATGGATTATCCATTAATATTTATATCCATTATATTTTTATCCATTATATTTGATTAATTTTTTATTTTAACAATTTTATGTATGTACGTATATATATCTTATCTTTTTCTTTTTTGTATTTTCTAAATTATTATAAAAAAATTAAAAACTTCTATTTCAAGTTGTAAATATGAATTGTTTTTATCTGTAAAAATTCGAAACCGGTTTAAACCGGTTTCATGGGAAAGTTAAAATTCGAAAACCGGTTTTTTAAAAAGTCGGTTTTTGTATAAACCCTACTGCACAGCAAGAACGCGCACCTACAACTTGGAGCAGCAAAGGCGCGTGTTCTAGCGGCCGAGCTACCAATGCCCGACGAAATAACTTTTTTCTGAAGCGGCGTCATTCGTGCACCAAAATTTAAATTTGGATTTTCTCGTAAAAGTGCAAGCTCACTTTGGAAAATGACACATAGAGGGAAACGAATCGAATTTACCAGAAATGATCAAAAATTGGCCCAACCAAGTTTTGCTGTCTCCTTGTCAGACAAAACAGCGATTCGAAGACTCAATGAAACAGATTACATATTTTGTAAAACCAAGGAAAAACCTTACCTTACAGTGAAGCAAAAGAGAGAGCATCGTAAATGGGCAAAGATACATCAAAACTGAAATGAAGATAATTGGAAATGTCTAATGTTGACAAACGAATCCCGGTTTTGCATTGGCTATAGCGATAACATGGGGAATAAGATCTGGAGAAAAACTGATGAAAAATTCATGCCTGAGGGCCTTCTTTTTGCAAATAAATTTCCGAAAGGAATAATGATATGAGGTTGTATGATCTGGAAAAGTGTTGGAACTGTTGGTGCTGATACATATTTGGAAATTTTAGTATCTAGTGTTAAAAACTACAGAAGACAATTATGAAGATGGTGACTTCATTTATCAAAATGACAATGCTTCATGCCACAGAGCAAAAAAAGGTGAAAGATTGGTGAGGATAAAAGGATACATTTGCCATGGCCAGCTAACACATACCGATTTAAATCCAATTAAATTTCTATAGGGTATCTTGAAGAAAACTGTTCAACAAGAGAAACCCGGTAATCTTGAAAAATTAAAAAAAAAAAAACAACTTTGTTTTAAGTTGAAAGAAAATAACTCCAGACACCTGTGAAAGCTTGTGGCATCTTTACCCAAGAGAATAAAGGCAGTAATGATGGCAAAAGATGGCCCTCCAAGATATTAAATAATAATATTCTATACTTTTGCCTTTGTTTTCATCATATTCTATATTTTTGTCCAGTAAGAAATATAATTAAAATGAAATAAAAAATTTTCTATTAATTAAAATGAAATATATTGTAGTTTGAAATACTTGCATTTGTCCCCTAACATTTTTTTATTGTTTGATTTACTATATATAAACATCTTCTAAAGAAATAACAGCTGAAACTATTAACAATAGCTACAACAAAAAATATTCCAAACTTTTGCCTGAGGGTTGTAGATTCTCGATTAATCCTGATAATAGGAAATTAATTTACCGGGTAACCGATTCTCCGGTAATCCGTAAAATATTCAAAAAATCGGAATTATGAATAAAATGCATATAATATTTAAAAAATAAATTGCATGAATATATATATATATATATTCAAATGTTCTATTATCTATTGAAAAAAGAAACAAGAAATTTGTTTATTTGTAGAGAAAAATTTATTGCAATATTTAAAATTTTAATTTGATTCTAATTTTGATCGCCAATGATCTAAAATGCAATAAATAAATCAATCTGTCACGTTTTAAAAATCTTTCAGATATCGCATCGAACAAGTAAGATAAAAACATCATTTCCGGATTGCGAATTTATCTCGATTAATCTACAATCCGGATAATTGGGAGTGTATCGTATATAGAATTACTGGCTAAAAATTTCTTATTCATTCAAACAAATTTTTAACCGATTTTTTTGTTTTGTTTTAACTGACACTAAGTTCCTCATGCGAAACGATTACGTGTTGATCGTGTCACATTGCTCCGAGTTAAAGGTAGGAATTACTAATTACTACTAATTAATTGTGCATTAATAATGAGTATAAAGATGAGAACTAGAACGATATGAGTTCACACTTGGCATGGTTACAAATTTGTCAAATACAGCATTATTATTTTAAAACTGCATCTATAATATATGCCATCCTGTAAATATATTCTCTACAATTTAGATGAATAACAAGTTTTCGATTTCTGCAAGCTAGAAAATTATTATGCAGATTCATTAATTAGCTAGATATCTTTAAGGGATTTATTAGAATAATTACACATACTTTATATAATTCCAAAACGAGTTTGTTTGTTTCAACTATCTTAATTTATAGACAACAAATCACTGTTGCATTCAAATAATGATTAACATTCGAAATAAAACGGTATAAATGATAAATTAAATCAACTGATTGTCGTATCGATGTTGTAATATTAATCTCTAATTGATGTTAAGTTAAATTGTTGTTTTAATGCTATCAGAATTTACGAAATGAAAGAGATATCTTCCGATGTTTTTAATAGATTATTTTTTTGAAAAATTCTGTTTTCTATTTTTTTTTCGATTAGTTTCGCTTCAATTCTGGTGAATAAGACAAATTCATTTTTGTTAATGTATAAAATGGAAGGAAGGAAAACATTTAATAAATTGAAAACTTAACAGCGTAAACTAGAACATTTTTTTCTTACTAATTTATTATTTTTGTTCTTTCTTTCCGGAATAATTTTATTGTAAAATTATGTTTATTTACTTTCAAATCCAACAGTAATCAATAAAAATTTAATTTTCTTAAGTAAATAAATTGACGTTATTTAAATAATTTATTTAACTATAATTAAATAATATTTCGAAACTTTAGAATATTTCCATATATACTTAATATGGAAATATTCAAGAGTATAAGTATAAAAGAATTGATGCACTAGTTTTCAAACAAACACTTTTCTATTCATATTTAATTATTGTTAAGTATAAAGAAAATCCAGGGAAAAGTCTATAATATTTTTCATCCTTTTTTATCGATGTTTACAACATTTATTTGAATAAAACTTAAAGAGAGTTTTATTAAGATGTTCATAACAAAATTTATCTATCTTAAAATCTTCATAACTACGATATTTATAGTAATATGCTTGACCATAGGAATAATTTTAATACAGCCGAGATGCTATTATGATATTTAAAAGTTTAAAAATTCACTAATTTGAAATTTTTTTGGTATTTTTTTTTTTTTTTATAATTTTCATTTCAAATTTTTGGATAAAACTTCGATATTATTTATAAATTCTATTAAAATTATAAACAAAAATAAGAATAATAATAAGCGATGAAAATTTCGGACGACAAAATTTTCTAAACAATTTTTCGTAACGATTTTAAGCAAACTACACAGTGCTTTAATTAAAATCGATAACAAATTTCATAATTACGTTATTTAGAAAACTCACTATTCTAAAGAATATTTTAGCTGAAAGTAATTATTTTAATTAAAATACAATACTACAGTTATTTTTATAAAAGTATTCTCAATTAAAATCGGAATTAATGCATCTCAAATGACAGTTTCAATGTAAGCTATTATATTATAACAAGTTTTATTCCATTTCAATAATTATTTTTCTGTTTATTAAAATATTGCATTCAGATATAATATACTTAGACAGAATTTTCAATTTGTTTAATAATTGAAGTATATGTATAACATTATTTATTATATATCGTATATTAATTGCTTTTCTAGTACTTTAATTAATTTATAATGGACTATAATTAAGTGCAGAAATAATTGTTGATGTCAGATCACTGATCCTCCTTCAAAAATAAAAAAAATAAAGAAATAAATTCATTAAAATTAGATAAGCTTGATGAGCCATCTAATTTTAATATCTATAATATATGAGTTATACGAAAAAGTATCTTGAAGATATACTATCTAGACATGATTTGTTTAGATCATGTCTAGATAGAGGAATGATCTAATGATCTACGATGATCTAGCCTAGATAGTCTATCTAGGCTAGATAATAAAAATATCCTTTTTTTCATTTAGAAACAAAAACTATATTTGTAGGGGAGAATGAATAATTGTAGCGTTTTTTTTAAATAGCTAAATAAATTATAAGTAGAAAAAACAAAATATGTGCTAAAATAGTTTACTGTTTCGTAATTGTATATAAAGTAAAAACATTCCAATTGTTTATCTGACAAATAAAATATTCAAAAAATTAATTCTTTTAATCTTCAGTTAAAATAACAAAAACACGGCTTACAGGAAAAAATCTCTTAATATAAGAAATTTATTTGGTATTATTATATTTGTAAAGTTTTGAACAATTTTATATTATTAATAAAAACAATTAACATCTTTCTTAATAATATCAAGTTCGATTAATTTTATTTAATTCTTGACAGTTAAAATATGTTGTAAAAAAACGAAAAAAGTATTTATTTTTGAATTTCGTTTAGATATCTTTTCTGCTTATGAAAAATAATAAATAAATTTACATATGAAAAAAAAATAAAATTTATGGTTTCTGCATCGGTGCTTTATTAAGATACTGACTGCCAGTAATCTTCCATTACGATTTGTTTTCTTCGGAATCATTACTGCTTAAATCGATTTTTGATGCCGACAAGAAAAAAACCAATACGTTGTGTATGTGGCCATAGATAAAATAATACAGTAAATTTATTTTTCAACTACTACAAAAGCATATTTGATCATTTTTATTGTTAAAATATAAGTTAAATAAATCACCAAGTATAAAAATTTACAAAAGTGCATAATTTATGATATTATTTTTCTCTTTCACTTACAGTTATATCAGGAAAGATGATGTGCACAACTTTCGCTTTAATCTTGAAGATCTTCAAAGCGATAAAATTCCTTAAAAAGTAATTATTAATGATATTAATTTACTATTGACTTTAAAGAATATAATAACAATATGAAAAATTATAATATATTTAATTTATTAATACAGAAGAACCCCGTTTATACGTTTTTGAAGGGGGTTGATAAAAATTATGTACTCGTGAGATTAACTTTAAATGTTGAAAAAATACATTAAAATTTAAAAAAGTTAAACTACATACCGTATTACATATGTTTTTTCCATACATTAAAACTTAAAATTAAGAAGTTTGATTAACCGATGATGGGCAAATACAGTTATTTTGGCATAAAGAAAGAATCAATTGTAGTTTGTTTTTTGGATGCAATACTACATCATAGATCAAGCCTTCATACGCAACTACAGTTACCTGTGTGCAAAAAAATACCTGTACTGTAGAACGAATTACAAAAATAAAACCAAAACTGAAACTTCTGAAGCGGATGATTCCAAACGTGAAAGAGAGAATCGGAGTCGATAGAAAGACTCGTGAGATAAGTTTTGGTTTTGATTTTACTTTTCTATTCATTCTACTTTCTATTTTGTAAGATAATATAGTGTACATTATAACAAATTATTCTTTTATCGAAAAAGTTTGCCAAAGATTTCTTGGATTTTATGTATAAGTGCGACGAAACGACTCTGTGGAATAAAAACAATAGCGTACAAATGCGAAAACGTATAAATGAAAAACGTGCGAGTGAGATGATTTTAAAAGCAAAATCGAAAGAGAGTACAAAACACAACGTACAAGTGCGAAAAACGTAGAAGTGAGAAACGTATAAACGGGGTTCTACTGTAATCGAATTATTAGTTATAAAAATATTGATATTAATAAAATGATTACACCGCAGAAAATAATTAAAAATAAATTTATGAATAAGTATAAATCATTTCAATGAAATTTTGAGTTACAATAATAATACTTTAGCTGTTCATAATTCTGCTATTTATGGACAGGGGTCTAACTTTGGTCACTTTCCTCTAATAATTATAAGTTTAATGTTTCAAGTGCTTACAAACTAAGCAGTTGAAAATTCTTTTTATACATTGTATTTTTAAACGTAATATAAAAATTATATATAATCTTTTAATCTATATTGATATTGTATTTTTTATATTATTACATTATACGTTTCAATTTTTTTCATTTTAGGATGATAAATATAAAATATAGGATTGGAGTATTTTAAAGTATTTTCTAGAATAAAACTTCATCTATTAATTTTCGTTTTAAAAAAGAGCTACATTGAATTTTACAAGAATATCCAGTAAAGATGAGGTTTTTCTTCTGAGGTTTTTCTTCAATGAGATGCTATAAAATATCTCATTTCCCATTTATATATAAGTCCACTTTTAAACTTCTGAATAACTTATTTAAGTTATATTAAAGATATTTGCGTTTCCTGAATGATTTAAAATAAGTTAAATATAAAAACACAAAGTATAAATTTTGCTTTTTCATGTTTCAGTTTAAACTTTAATGTATTTAATTATTCAAAAGCTGATAACAACATTAATTTCTATATAAATATCAATATTTCTTCATTTTAAAATGTATATATATACCTGTTTTGAAAGATAGCTTCTTCGTGTTATCTTTCGAACATTTTTCGCTATTGATATTATTAAATGCAAAATGTATTTCTTTAAAAAAACTTTTTATGCCGTAGAGAAAATTTCCAAATTCTAAATCTGGTTATAAATCACAATTTCTATTTATTTGAAACGATATCGTTAAAATTTGACTTCCATGGTTCTTAATCATCTTTCATAATCTAGTGACTAGTGTTTTCGGGCAGGAATTTTTTCCGTTTCCCGTTCCCGAATCACGAGAAAAGTTGGCAGGGAAATCGGGAAAATCGACTCCTAAAACCCAATAATACTTACAATGGGAAATAAACACCACTACTTACAATGTATCTTTTAAACATTTTGCCTATTTATCGCTATCTAAAGTTACATTGTGTTACAAAAATTATACGCCACTAGCAATGTACGCGCGACACCAGAATCAGATAACACATGACCAGCTAATTTTGGCTCTTTTAAATCGATATATTTGTATTCACACAGAAAAATATTTATTTTCACAACCTAGGATTTGACTATAAAGTCATCTTCAGATGAACTAAGGAAATCTAAGATAGCTTATCTTAATATGACATTGTAGTCAAATCCTGGATTATAAAAATAAATATTTCTCTACGTAAACACAAACTGTTTCTTTCTCCACGACGAATCGTTTTCACAAAGTGAAGGAAACGATTGCGCCAGCGCATTACCGCGGCCGGATGGCCGAGTGGTGTGCCACGAAGGAAGATCCGGGTTCGCATCCCGAGCCGGCAACTGACGAAAAGTTTTTTTGGGGTTCTCGGCGATCCCTGTCCTTCACTATTCAACTCCCTCCACGGGTGTTGTGTATCCCGTAGTTGGAACTAGCCCAGCCCTTACCTGGTTAGCAATCACCCTGATTGGAAAGAGGCGTAAAAATGCAAACAATGACAACAACAACAAAAAAAAAGCAAAGTGACGACCGATACTACCAACCATATTCGATAAGTTTGTTTGCGGCTGATGATTATGATGTATGCTTAATACATTGTATAATATACATAAAACTCACTGTAAACTGTAAAGTTTATATTAATTACATTGTTTATATTTTGAGAAAACCTGAAATATAACAGAAACCTAGTCAAAATGATATCATAGTGACCCCTGTTTAGCATTCAAAGCAAGAGATACACCAGTCATGAAATTTCAATCGACCTCCATTTAGGAAATTTTATGCGTCGACCATTTACATGTAGGAATGTCTTGAAACCTTTGAAAGACTATGCCAGGGCTACGAAACCCGGTTCCCTCACCTTCTCTACGGCTTTTCTGTTTATTAATATTTATTAAATATTAATATTTGTTATAGCCATTATTACAGATGATCAACGAAAATTAAATAAAAAAGATTTTTTCGGAAATTCTCAAGAAATATGATTTCCCGTACTCGATTTCCGAAGGTTCTAAAATATGGAAAATTTGGAAACACTAATCGTGACTATTATTTCATTGTTACAAGATGTTGCGATCAAAAATAAATTTATGTTCGTTAATTTGATTAGCTAAAATAATTGTAATTATAGTATCATATGTTAATTTATTTATAGCATAAATTTTTTGGGAAAAACTTCATGCGTATACTACATCTATAATTATTGTCAGAATATTATCATCAATGAAAATAAATATCTTATAATTAACTAATGAAGTTAATTATTCTGATGATATTTTATGCTTTATTTATTATACAGAATTTAAATCTGCATGGTTTATATTAATTTTGATACTGAACGAAAAAGATCCTGATATCTTTTTAAATAAGATAATACGAGAGAAAACATGCCACTAGATGCTGAATATAAATAAACATTTTATTTTAGGTTCTGTCACTTGCATAACATCTTTTCATGTCAGAACCACCATGAATTTTAACTAATCAATACGTTACACGGGAATAAGTGTTATTCAGGTACGCAAGAATATTGTTAATTCTTATCTATTTTGTTTTCTTTTTCTAAAACAAGGTTTTATGAAAGAACTGATTCTGACACTTATTTTAAAAAAACAGTTATAAAAAAAGGCAAATATAAACATGTATTAAGTTCATATAGAATATTTAGCAACCAATTTCCAGTCAAGCACAATATTAATATTAAATTAAACATCTAATTTGAAATTTTAATTAAAATTTACTTAAATTTCTCTACTCGTGATGTTTGCTCTTATGTATTAAAATAAAATAATTGATTTGAAGAGAAAAAGTAAGATTTCTGTCATATTTAATTAATTAAAAATTCCGATCAGATGGTTATTGTAATATTATACAATTAATAAATTTCTCTTTCATGTAGTTGATGATGGATAAACATCTATTTAAGCTTATAGTAAAACAGAATAAATAGTACGAATTTAATATTGATTTTATTTAGATTATAAATCAATGATAAATTTAACACTATAAAAAAATAGCAAATATTTTCAAGAATAAATCTTTTCAAGAGAGAGAGAGAGAGAGGAGGAAGTGTAGCTTTTCAATCGATCTAACTGGTAAATTTTAACTGGAAAAACTTTTATCGGTATTAAAAGTTAATCGTTGATCGTTTATCTACAATAGACTAATGTCTCCTCTCTCAAAAATTCATATCTTGACAATTTTACAAATATTCTATCTTTTTGATTGATATAGATCACTTATCATATCTATATTAAGTTATAAGAAAAAAATATATGTTAATTCAGATAAAAGATAATATTTTACAACATTATATCAAATAATTAGAGCTGGATTTCTTTAAATTATTTGAATATAATTCGAAAAGATATCATTATATTAGTAAATTAAATATCTAACCTTGTTTATAAGTTGTTACATGATAATCTGTAAATTAACACAGAAATAAATTATAATCGTAAGTTTCTGATTCTAAAAGATTGATAAACTTCACAATTCATTTCTGAGATATCGTAATGAATATTTTAATTTTACAAGGTACTTGTTTATAATTTTGAAATTTTAATAAGTTTAAAGCTATTATATTAGAATAAATAAACCTAAGTCAATAATAAAATAGTATTGATGCTTAAAAGTTAGTTAATGAATCATAGAAAGATATTCATTATTAAACTGGTGAACTAGTAGCTATTAGCATGATTATAAATATTATAATCTATTAATAAAACAAGAATAATGATAATAATAGAATTACAGTATGGTGCATCAATACTATGGACAGATGTGCCAAAATTTTTAAGGGCTGCTTACATTTTTAAAATTGTCTTGTGAGCTAGTAAATTTTTTCATCTAAATACTGATATAGTATTGTTACTATGCATAGTCAATAATAAACGTAAAAACTACATTATTATAATTCGTGCAAAATCAACAAAATATCTTTACTATCTCTTGTCTGATTTCTATATTTTTAAGTTAATAATATTGACGTATTTCGTATGGTGAATATTTCCAAACTAAAGACACTGCTTCCATATTTTCTATATGAATTTTTTATTTTGATAAGATATATATTTTATAGCACCTTCATGCCGGAAAGAACTAAAATCTCTTACTTTCTGAAATTGATCTTTATTTTTCCATTTATTTAGCATTTGGAATTCATTGGTTTTGTGTCCAATTTTAACGTTGTCCAACATAAATATAAAAACAAACTAGCATAGATGCATAATGACATCATCATCGTTACGACATAACTATGGGTTAGTATAACGGGAATGACTAATTGATGACTATGTCTAATTATGATTATGGGTAACTATGAAGTGAATAATAATGGCGTCATGTCATAGTTATCCATTATTGTGTCATCGCAACAATGGATGACGCCATAAAACAATATTGATGCATGAAGATGCATCAATGTTATTTCGTGGCATTATCCATTGCTGTGTCACATCAATGGTACTAAGTGTTAAACGGAGCAGGTAAGTTGTCTGCTACTACATAGCCATCTGTTATCAATAATATAAAATAAAATTTTGGTAAAAATCAAATGTCATATTGTAGGATTAAACGATCCTACAGAATTAAACAATGAGGCGTCGAGATGTCTTTAATGGCAAAACATCATTACCAAATTTTATGAAAATCTACTAACTGATTCAAAAGTTATTAGTGGAATGAACATTGACAGAAAACAGATAGGATGGTGATCTTATAAGACTTCTTTTCCTTCGAAAGTAGAATAAAAATAAAAAAAAATATCGGTTTGAGGTTAATTGTTTATTTTTAAATTAAATGTTTTTGTATTGTTATTAGGCGCTAGAACCAAAACAAATTCAAAAGGCTATTTTCACATTGGTTTTCAACAGTGGTGGATCTACAGCTATCGAGTCCCGGAGCGGAAGTCTCCCTGGGGTCCCCCTAATTGGAATGATCACCATACAAAA
>WUQG02034812.1:0-10890 GCA_011317285.2 Androctonus mauritanicus
CAGCTGTACTAATGTTTCTTTATGCACTATATCTAATTTTACATACAAGATAGGATCAAAAACTAATCATATTTTTAAATATAAAAAAATGATTAAAAAACATACTATATTTTGTGTAAAGATACGTAAATAAAGGATTTTTTTTGCCTGATAACAATTCTTTTGTTTCATACATAATATTTAAAAAACTTGCTTATTTTACTATCCTAAAGTAAAATGTCTACTACATTTAAACAAAGAACAAATATCAAATTTTGCTACAAATTTTAAAATGTTTTGATACTTTAAAATTGATAAGTGAAAAATATATGGCAAACTATGTCAAAGAAACGAGATTATTATTGGTATAAGAAGTTTGAAAATGGTCACGACATCATCATTGACAATTCTTGATCAGATAGGCTCCATCAACGTCAACAACAGAAAATAATATTCAATAAGTGCTGTTGTTATTTACAAAGACAGGAAAAAAATTACAATTGCAAAAATTGCTGATTTAGTGAGAATATCTTGTGATATCTGCTTGAATATTGTCAACGAACAGTTAAATATGGAGAAGATTTATGGATTCTTTTTGTTTCAAAAAGATTAACTGATGAACAAAAAGATAACAATGTTAATTTGCAATGATTTAATTAACTCAATAAAATATGTTATCAATGTTTGCTTTTTTCTTTTGCTTAATTCCTTATAAATTTCTTCATATTGAGTTAAGAGATTTTGTAATCCACTTGGAAATCTTAAGCTGCAATCCATGTTTGGATCAGTATCAAAGTAATAATTTACTGAAAAATTAACATGATTGATAATTTATTATTGTTTCATCATTTAATAATTACGGTATATTTTAATTAATAAGTCTAATAATTGAATATCATAAAAAATTGATAATCACATACATATTGCACTGTATGATATACAGATAGGTTACTAACGAATACTGATGAAACACCTATAGGTATCGGCATCGTGCTTGGCACAGCTAGAAATATTATTGTGTCAAGTTTTTTGCAATAATGCAGCATATCAAAAAAAATCGAACATGTTATTTAGACACAAGTTCATTCCTTTCAGAATAAATCTTATCCTCCCAGTTAGTAAACTGAGAGTAGTTCAGATATGTGACACTTTCGTGCAGTTCGATGCCAAGCAAGATGCCGATACCTATAAGACATCATCATCCATAGTCTGGAATGTTACTGTGCTCATCTTAATCATTGATGTTGTATTTAAACTATGTTAAAACCAAAATCATACTGTGTAAGATAAAAATTTGGTATCAATTTTTTAATAATGTTAAATCACAATTGCGCAATTCAAGTACTATATATATCGAGGGTTAGATGTATATTCATTCCCATTTAGCTTTACGAAAGGATTATAAATCTGACTTATTTGAAATTCAACATATTTAAATTATTATAGTAAAATTAAAACCATTAATATTAGTTTAATATAGCTTCTCTACAAGGCAGGAGTTAAATAATTATCAAAATACTATTTTTAGATGCAATATATATAGTAGATACCGGACTTAAGAAGTTAATTTATCTCAAAAATTTCCATGTAGGGTTAACAATACCTAAATTTGATATACAGGAAGGTCCACATTAGTAAACAGTATGGATAAATGAAATTTATGAGTATACTTTAAAACATGGATAAGAAAATTTAAGAGCATAAAATGATATTCGACAAAAAAGGAAATTGATTAATGAATAGCTTATTTAGTCTTATGGAAATTTAACAAATTAAGACATATATCTACATAACTCTGAAATTGTATAAGTAGATGATCTACTGTATTATAATACATGTTTTTAATGATAAATATTATGCACAATAACACTACTAACTACTACTGACAATCAATTTGAAGTGTTGTTAACTCTCATTGTAATAGTATAAAAAATCATTTATTAAATAATACGTTATGCCGAAATAAAAATTGCTGTCAATATTTGCTAGTAGTGCTTGGTTTTTTCAACTGTTTAAATAATACTGAATGATTTAATATAATTTTAAAAATTAAAATCATTCAGTGTTATTGTTTTTAATTAAAAAGCTTGTTATAAAATCACAATTTGCACTCAAATCAGATAAAACTTCCCAATGATTATATTCAAGACCACTAATAATTCAATTTTCAGCATTTAGAACATTTTTAGAACAATGATTCATACATGTCAATAAACAATCTTTTATAAGCTGAATAAACTTTCCAAAAAACTGAATGTTTTGATAAGAAATGCGATTTTGTATGTTGCAGCTTTGAGAAAGTTTTTAAATTAGAAGGAGAATTTTTATTGAAAACTTAAAATTTCATACATTCTACAAATATTAATTAATTAAAAATTTCATAAAGAATTGACAGGAAGCCAACTAAGAGTTAGATCACTGTCAATTTATAAAATTGACAGTGATCTAACTCTTTAAGGACTTTTATAAAAATGTAAAAAAGATCCCATAAAAAATGTAATTCAATAAAGAAGTAAAGATACAGTTTTACATTACCATTATTCAAACAAAAGTAGGACTGACCGAATGATGAGTAGGGAAAGTTTTCGAAATGAACTGCACTTCTATCTGGTACAGGTATCAAAAAAATTAACAAAATTAAAATATTTCCCCACACATAGTACCTAAACCAGTGTGTGCTGCCATTTTGAAAGCCGAGATAAATTTTTGGATCAAATCTTTAACATAATAGAATTCTTGATTTGTAGTTTAATCAATCATCAGTTGGTTTGGAGGAAATCTTTAATTCTCTAATTTCATTTTTTGGGAAAAAAATGAAATTAGAGAAATATAAATATTGAAATTTGACCTCCTACAGACTGTCAATTAAAAGTACAAACTGACAATTTCATTGTGTTAAGATTTATTCCAAAAAAACACACACATTAGAGAATTAAAGATTCATCCTCCACTGACTGATGATTAAAATATGAATTGATAATTCCATCATATTAAAGATTTTGAAAAACTATCTTGGTTTTCAAGATTCTTTTCAAATGATGACACATATCAGTTTAGGTACTACATATGGAAAAGAACTTTAATTTCATTGTTCATTTTTTTGATGTTAGCACTAAATAAAAGTGCAGTCCTTTCAAAAGGTTTCTCTACTCATCCTCATTTTTCAATTAGTTCTTTCGTTCCTATGGCAGTAATTGCACCAACGTAAATATAAAATAAATATTGCTCAATAGAAATGAAAAAATTCCATAAAAAATTGCTTATCTTAGAACTGTAATTCTTTTTATGAAACCTTATTAAGCTTATGTGTGTGTCACATCCAGTGGCAGACCTCCAGCTGTCAAGGCCTGGGGCGGAAGTCTCTCTGGGGCCCCCTAATCGACTTTTCAGGACTAACTCTACAACTTTTGACGATATTCTATTCTGTTCTATGAGATTCAATGACATTCTACGGGGGTGTTTTGTGGAGCTAAAAGGGTTATTTTAAGTTATTTTGGTAACTTGGTTATTTTAAGTCCTAGAAGGTTGAGACTTCACCTCTAGGGGGTTGTTTTTTTGCACCCTCAAAGGCAGTGTTGCCAAATTTTGCAACTTTTCCTTAAATATAGGGAAAACTTTATTAAACTTGTTTAGTTTGTAAACAAGTTTAATAAATTTTTGACACATGCTTAAACACCCATTTTCTGCACATAGAGCTGTATATCTACCACCCGGGCTGCCACATGGCTAGAGAGGTGGAAAACTGCTATCTTATAAAATTATAGCATCAGCACATCTAACAAACTTTTAAACATAAGCACAGCACTTTTATACATAATCATCCTCCCAGAATATAAAGTCCCTTTTTTATATTACTACACATAAATACATATATTTAAAACTTAAGGTTCTTCAGAGGCCCCTGGTCAGATGCTAGGGCAGTTTGCCCCCATGATATGCCACAGGTCACAATGCAATATATATACTGTATACAAAGGATAAAATATGGAAATATTGTAATACTAAATTCTTATTTTCAGTATTGTACACTCAGTTTTCATTGATATTTAACATTTCTATAGAAAACAAAAACAAAATAAACATAATAAAATATATCAACAAAACTATAAAACATACCAATAATAAGAAAATAAATTTTTTATCCTGATTTGTACTTTTTGTTTCGTTATCTATATCAATTTGAATGAGAAGCATAGTATGAATTTTTTAAAAACTAAATATGATTAGAACTGATTATAGAAAAACATTATATGTATATAAAATTATTAAAAATTGTAAATTTTCGTACTATTTTATATGTATTTTATAGTTGAAAATTATATTTAAGTTTTTTACAAGATAAATATATAAAAAGAAACAAACTTACATTTTTCTTCTGTTTGATGCTGTATTGTAGCACAACCTTCTTCTATACGTTAAACGCTGTACCATCTTTATATCTTAAATAAACAATTATATAAAATAATCAATAAATAATTTAACAAAAGATCGTATATAAATATTTGATTAAATTTACAATAAATTTACGGATGAAACCGGATTATTTATGAACAGCAAGGAACGACGTACACCGACCACAAAATGGCGGCAACGAGCTATAGTAGTGCTGCCAGCCGATAGAAATTTTGATCGATTATACTGTATATTATGGACGATTGTGAAGTACTCTATTTATTGCTTTCATAGAAAATTAATTATATTTTTTTTATAAATCTTTTTAACAATAGTTTAAAACTGTTAAATATTTTCAAGATAACATTTTAAATAGATTAAAAAATATCCTCCTGCGTGGCACGGCGACAACGTTACCACTCGGCCATCTGGCCGCCTCCTATTTATGGATATTACAGTACAAGGAAAATGTACTTATAAATGAATAAAACTTAATGAAAAAGTTAATTAATTAAATGATACATCTTCAAATTATTTCCAGAGTTATAGTTTAATCTCGATACTTGAAAATCTCATTTTTATCTTGCCAAATCGGTAGACAGTCGCATAAAAATAACAATAGTTTTTTATCGTCAGCAAGATGGCCGTGGTGGAAGAGTGTTGTGCTTCATCCTGGAGGAACCGGTTCAATTCCCAAGTCCCACAGCTCTAATTTTTTCAGGAAGGATCCTAGCCCTGCTCGTTGAATCTCATCCTCCATCTGGCGGCCCATAGTGGTCATAGAAATGTACGACCGCTTAGTACTCATTGAATGGAAAGCGACGTAAAACTATATCTCTGAAATCCAATCATCTGAATAATCCAGAAACAGAGATTACAGTTTCCATACGACAATATTTAGAGGAATACGAGCCTTTCTATTAATTCTTATCTTTCTATATATATTGATGAAATGATGAGACTGACCTCATCATGGATGTGGACAGCTCATGATAATAATGTTCTTAAAAAAATCGCTATTGTAATGAAAACATGTTTATGCAGTCAGTTGTATAGTTATTTGTTTAAGTGTTCGCTTATCATCCGGATGATCGGGGCTTAATTCCTGGATTTCATGACTACAAAATGATATATAGGGGAATGTACTATAGACATCATTGTTAGTCTGGTAAACTGCTGAATGGATTGAAAATCAGATATATGTTACAAGTATTTCTCAAGAAGAGAGATCCACTGTTGAACTTCATCCTTCACCTGAGGACAGAATCCACCAGACACTCTATGATGATAACTTGAATAGTCTCGCGGCTTAAAATAGGGCATTAAAAGCATAAAACTGAGAAGAACATATTTATCTCTGAAGAGTTATATAAAAATATCTCATGTAAAAAAATTTCAAAATAATAAAAAATATATTAGTATTTTTATTAGGTTAGTTATATCGTCGAATCTCACAAAACATATATTTTCGGCGGTGATCATTTTCAGAGCACATCAAAGATTGGCCATCCAATGTCGCCACAATACGTGATGAGGCCAATCGAAAGATTTAAGATGTGGCTCAATAGACTGGTCCCAGACACCTACTGAACTGATTCCAAATTCTCCAAAGTGGTAATCGATTACTTCATTACGCTGCTGGTCGACTATTTATTGTAAAAAAATGGTAAAAAAATAAAAAATTAGTTGAGAGCGTTTCTATCTTATTCTTTTCCGTTAAGTATTTGAACTGCTCTTAATATAGTCCAATGACACTTAATTACAGTAATTAGTTAAATAATAATAGTATTTGTATTCTTAGGTTGAATCGCGAGGATTTTTCTTTCCACGTGGTATAAATGCCGCTTTCCACCTGGTAGTAAGCGGTGGGGCATTTCTATGTCCACCACGAGCCGGTTATATCCCTGATG
Source organism: Androctonus mauritanicus (assembly GCA_011317285.2). Taxonomy (NCBI): domain Eukaryota; kingdom Metazoa; phylum Arthropoda; class Arachnida; order Scorpiones; family Buthidae; genus Androctonus; species Androctonus mauritanicus. The sequence continues at coordinate 6,282 of WUQG02034812.1, forward strand.
GAATCAGCTGTCAGGTAGAGGATGAGGTTCAGTGATCTTGACAAGTATTCCTGAAAAAGTAGAGGTATGAGATTCGGAATTGAACTGCCGTAAAATTGAAGCGAGAATATAAAACAAAAAGAAAAAATACTAAAAAAGTCATATCGAAACCCTTGATAGAAACCAAGTATGTTAAAACAATTGGAGAAAAGAAAAGGTCGTCTTAATTGCCTCTTAAAACACGCGAGTCAGGCGGTAAATCATATGATCGAAAAAACTGTCGATCACTTTGGTTGGCTGGTTATGCAGTCGAATCTCACAGGTTGGCTAACAGTCATGTGGTTGGCGGGAAAGTAATATTATAATTAGGATCATAGAGCCGAGCAAGTCCCTCTAAACAACTCGAGGTTTGAGTCTTAGAATCAATGCTCATAATTTAGGTAAATTTAACTCTTTCCGATCGATATTTATTTGTAGATCCTCTTGAATAAATTTTTTCAGTTAAATGGAATAAATTATAATTTCTAGCAATTTTCCCCATATGAATGCCAACGAATTGAGTTTACATTTACTACTCATAAAATTCAGATATTTTATTGTTCGTATTAAAACATAACGAAATAAAACTGTGAAACACAAAGCTGCATTAGAAAAACGAAAAAATTTTAGACCATGAACCATTTAGGTAAATCTTTGAGATGTGATAAGATTTATCAAATTTGCCATATTCTCTCTACAGAGGGGTAAAATTAGTGATAGTAAGAGAAAACAATATAGTAAGATAATGAAAACACAGATACTGTAGCTATTTTAAACGTGTATTAGGAAGATTAGAATAAACTGAATCACACAAAGAATACAGTTCGCAGCTACCGGTACTTTAGAACCACCAAGGCCTATCCACACCTGTAAAGGCCATTTCACACTAGACAAAATACCAGAACTACAACCAATAATCATGGATAGTTGATAATAGTTATCGATTTTTAACATATCTAATAGCACTTCTAGGGTTGGGCCAACTGCAATCAACAACCAACAAATTGTTGAACATGGGATCTAAACAGTTGGCGTAACTTTCTTCTAGAGCCAATCAAACTCGTTCTGTAATCAAGTATCAGGCTTGTCACGTGTTACTGTTACATTCAAATTGAAAATGGCTGCAGTCAAATTCGTGTGGATTTCAGACTTATAAATTCATTTTAATTGATTTTCTAAGAGATGAAACGTACTTGTGGAATCCAAAAGGTCAGCAACATACGCAAAAAATTCTATATTTTCCGTTTTTTATTTCTGTTTTTAGATATAGCGTATAAGGAAACGGTTAAAATCGAAATTGTATCAATAAGGCTTAATCTGTCGTTTCGATTGTGAGACGCCATATTGGAAATTGCCTCAACTGAACAAAATAGTTGGGACATCAGATCGGAATCGTGTGATACGAAAATTGCTCGAAATGGAGAACTTTTGTTGGCAGTGGTTGGTTGTTATTGATTGAATTCATGCAGTGTGATACAGCCTTAACTGGATCAATCAGAATATTGAACGATGAAATTCAACTAGAGATTGAAGTTGTGGCACTCAAAATTGAATCTGGATCCGCCATGCTTTAAGCAATCACTTGATCACATTCAGCTATTATCACATCGGCAGATCTCTGTAGAACAAAGCACTTAAAGTACTGTACTCTAAAAAGCTTTATAAGTAATTTTGGTTTCCTTACCTAAGAATGTTCTGCACTATATAAAATATGCGTCTCAGGCAAAGCGCAAGCCTGATTACACTTATAAGATTCGGTTGGAATCCATTATTTATCCCTGGATGAAATTTCTGACGCGCTTCATCGACAACAAATTCCATATTTGGAGCGCGTAAGCAAATAACACATCTGAATCGAATTGCATAGCACTACTTGCAATTTCTTTACGCTTCTTTGGATTTTTGGGATTGGCTTAATAAGTGAAAGCGAAGCGTAGCAATATAAACATGTATTAAAATAGCTTCACGCTTTTATTTTTAAAGTAATTTTAATATAAATTAGTCAATTAAGTTTTTTTTCAATCATTCCATGGATGATATAGCAATTTTGTATTTTCATATTAAAAATCATTTATTTTTTTAATAAATTTCAAATTAATGATGTATACCAGTTTATGTACAGTACAAAACTATTTGTTTACTAGCCATCATATAAGTATCATCTACAGAAGAAAAATATTATCGAGGAGAAATATTTATTTATAGATATTCTAAGAGTAATAACTTTTTTTTTATTTTTTGCAATATATTTTCACTTGATATAACTAGAGGACTAGTAAAGAGGATAATTTGAGAGATTTTTTATACTGCAACTACTATTTAGATTTCATACTCGACTGGGTTTATTGCATCATTATCATTTTCTCCGGATTGTTAAAATGCTTACAATGCTCTTAATGATTGCTTCATCGATATCTTCATCAATTATTGTGTGAAGGAAGTAATAAAGGTTAATTTTTGCATACTGAAATGATTTCGAGTATAGAATAGAAATGGTATGAAAAAAATATTAATTATTTTAATAAAGTATTGGTAGATTTTACGAATAAATGTGATATAATAATACAATTACGGTGACCATTTATAAAAACTCTTTCTTTAGATTTATTGATTTTTTCTAAAGCGGCCATTTTGTCCTTTATTTTGTGAATTAAAATAGTAAATTGAAAACTGGCGTGCAACAGACCGTCCACAGAAACATGACACACATTTTCTGTGAGTGTCATGTTTCTGTGTTGTTACCTATTAAAAGATTGAAGAATGGCGCCAAAATGACGCTATTCTTCGACCTTTGATGAATTTAAATTTTGAAATATTTCACGAACAAACACATATCGTTTAAAAATATTTTTAAAATCTTCGAATTTTGCTTCTGTCTCCCCGGATCTAATGCTCCCACTCATCTTCGGCCCATGGGTTTTTGGTGCCCCCAAATAGAAAAACAAGATATGCTAAAAATTTTTATTTAAAAAATTCACGTACAATAGTACACATGCAATTTAAAGATAAGGAAACAATAAACAAAATGAAATAAATTCTTTTAATTTCTCGCAAAGTAAATATTTATTTTCAACTTTTGGCGCCTTAGGCAGGTGTCTAATCTGCTTAGGGCGCGCGCTGAGCGAGGTCCTCCTGCGTAGATTACATGACTTTCCGATCTAACAGACAATAAATTATCATCGAAATATTTAATGGTTATTTCTTTCAAGCATTAAAAAAAATCAATGACAGCTTATACATTCGAAAATTTTAAAAAGGATTTTTAGGTAAAACATACTAGCTAGGGGGATCCTAATCGAGGAACGATCCAAATATCCGAATTCCCCTAGTGAAATAATCTAGAATTAATTTTTTTTTATTTTATAATACATGTAAAGGATGTTTTTCAAGGAAAATTATATAAGAAGAAAATTACAAATTCATGATTAAAAGAGAACGGTATGCAACAGTATCTATTCCTCATTTCTGAAAATGCATAACCAATCATTCTCTAAATTTTTAATAAAAATAATGTGTTTATATTATTACTTTTACTCGTGAAATTTAATAAAACCAAGTTTTTCCTCATAATTGAATTAGTTTAGGTAAGAAGGGCAATTGAATGGAACGATTCGTAAAGTTAAATATTTTGTTTTTAAAACATAAAATTTCCAAACTAATAAGAGAAATATAACAATGGAAATAATAGGAAAGTCAAATATAATTAAAAAGATAGCTAGCATAAAAATCTATAAAAAAAACATTCAAATCTGAGAACATTAAGAAAATGTTTAATTTTTTTAATACAAAGATTTTATATTTCTAAATAATAATTTATGAATATTTAACGAGTCTCTTCTGGTAACAATTCTCGATCTATAACAAGGGTAACAAGTCCTTCGTTTAAAAAAAATATGCCCAAGTAGAAGCAGGAAAAATAATTGAAGACGAAAAAGATAAAAATCTTTCTTAAAAAACGCGATATTTTTTAAGTCATACGCTAATTCAATTTAATATATATAAGGAAATTAATGCTGATGTGTAAATGAAGTGTATGAAAATGTCAGAACTGATAAGTGTACTTGAAAGATTACTATAGAATAAATCTAATTTTCTAAATAAAATCGAATGATTTTTTTTTTTTAAATATTTAACCAGGTCGACGTTCTTTATAAATAATAGAAAAGAACAATATCAAAACCCTAATTATTCCTTATAAATTTCCCTATGTTGACTGTAGTACCAGGATCAGTATATATAAATCATCAGTTAAGGAACCAGGAAAGAGAATAATGAGATTAAACAAAAATAATAAATGTATGAAAATATGAATGCTGTCATAACTTTTCATAAAATGCCATTGATATTTCCTACAATTTAATTACATAGATCACTTCAGATATTCAAGAGTACTATGCAGATATTTTATCTTTAGAAGATAAAATATCTGCAGAGTACTCTTGAATATCTGAAGATTAAAATACTGGAATATGTGATAGGAAAATCGAAAAGCGTTCATTCAATTTACCGTATATACTCGTGTATAAGCCGAGGATTTTTTCCCCAAAAAAGTTTCTGAAGTGGGGGTAGACTTATATTCGAGTATCTACGG
>WUQG02034823.1:0-10889 GCA_011317285.2 Androctonus mauritanicus
GCCATTTTATTACAGGTAGTAACACTAACAGTGCTAATAGTACTGGTAGCAAGCATAAAATGATGCTAGGCATATAAAACACTTCGCTATTATGCAATTTTATCACATGAGATAAAGTTTCACATACTGTATGTAGACTTTTGTGACTATAAAATTTTGTATATTCTTAATTTTTTCTAATAATTTTATTTTTTTCCTGACTTGAACTCTCACAAACACATTAATTGATATTAAATTAAATGTTTATAAACAGCTTCCATCGAGATTGCATTCACATATTAATAATAACCAATTTTTTATGGTGTATGTAGACTTTTGTGACTGACACTATTTAAATTCTTTTTTTTTTTCAAATTTTATTCTCCTGTAAAATAGATACTTTTGTAAAGGGAAACTATTTACACTTTCCAAAAATATCTATTTTATAGGAGAACAAAATTTAAATGCAACCGATTATAATTCTTAGTGGCGGTGTGCAATGTCCAACTAAATGGCCCTCAATAAGATCGAAGTTTGACGCCCAAGCTTAATTCAATTAAAACCATTTTGATAATTTTACTTAAGATACAGTATTCAAGTATTAACTTTTGAATAGTTAGAAATAAATAAAAATCGCATGTATTATACAAACTTGTTCAGCTAATCTTGTTTGGATTTTTCATTAATTTGGAATATGAAATTGCAAATGGCATATCGATAACATTGGCAAAATGAATAATGCCATCGCCTGCTGTTTCACTGATGACTGAATACATCGATATACGTGAATGAACAAGGAAATAAATAAATAAAACATTTTATAATTAATAAACAGTTTAATTAGTCGGAGCCCTTCATTGATTAAAAGAACATGCAACTATTATTATGTATAGTTCTTATATTAAAGACCAATAAAATACGATTTATGATTTTATTAACGGTGATATATTTTATTATAGTTAATCTTGTTCTGTGCTTGTATGTAATGATTCTTTACAATAACAATTTACGCATATTTATAACAGCATTTTCCAATCAGATGCAGTGGCGGAACTTAAAATTCTTGTCCCCCCGAAAAATATGCAGGCCCCTACTGCAAAATTTTAAATATTTTTTTTAGAAAATAAAAAATAACAAAATTGCATCATTTAAAGTACAATTGAAAATTATCAAAAGATATATTTAAAATTAAAAATTCTTCCTTCTGGATTTTAAATTTGCAAAATCTCTAATCATATCTTTTATTTCCATATTTTTGACTAATGCTTATACCGCCGCACTGCTTTGATTCAATGAATGTTTCAGTCTTGATGGTGCATTTAATTTTTATTGTATTGTTGCTAATTTTAAAAAAAGGTAGAGAATACAGATAGAGGATTTGGGCCCTTATAATTCTGGGTCCTCTGCATTGCGTGGTCCGGGGCATTGTTCCGCCACTGATATGATTTTCCAATTACGGCAGCGGTTTCCAATTTTTATGCTACTACGCCTCCCTAAAAAATTTTTTCCGCGCCTCCCTATCTTTTAATAGATATAATAATATAGACACGTTTTAAATAATAATAACTTTATTACAAAAAATACTGAAAATTACAATTAACAGGATAAGATTTTGCTATAACTACAAACACGCATATTTATTTTTATAATAAATTACTAATTAAACTACATCTAACGCATCAAAATTTAATGCGAGAGTTGTTGTTTATTGGCACAAAGTTTATCAAATCATGGGGGCAATGTGGAGAGTGCCACTCGTAACTCTTCTTCGACTATTAACCTGGTTCGATATTGGGTTTGCAAAGGCGCCATTTTTAAAATCTTTCGCTCCGGATAATTTTTTAATAAGAATTAAAAAATCAATGTATAAAAATGTAAGAAAAATAAAAATAATATTACTTCGCTGAATTTGTACTGTTACATTACGATATGAAGTTTATTTATTTATAGATATTATGGTATGAACATTAATTTTTTATTAAAAAGTTTTGGCGCCTCCCAGGTTGGAAACCGCGAATTTAACTTTAAGCATTAATATTTCATGTTTATTCAACTTATCAGTCATAAACATGCATCATTGCTGATGCATGTTTATGACTATAAGTTGAATAAACATTATGACTATTTACATTTATGGCATAATATTAAACTTATTTGCATATTGATCTGGTGAATATATTTCTTAAATTAATATTATGCCTTAAATGTAAATAGTTGCTTCCACTGCTGATGCATGTTTATGACTGATAAGTTAAAAAACATGAAATATTAATGTTTGAAGTCATTTAGACAAAAGCCAGACATGGTGCATTAAAATACCACAGCATGCTGTAAATGCAAGGTGCAATTAGGTCACATCACATATAACTGCATTTGGCAATAACTGATAATCTACACTTTTATCTTAGCAATATGAATTTACTGAAATATTTTTATTTGGCAGAAAATATCAAAGAAATATTAAATTAAACATTTCAATCATTTTCTAATCTCAAAAATAATTAACATAGTTAAATAATAGAAAATCAAAATCAAACATACAATGGCAATTTTACTGAAACTAACAAGTGGAAACCTGATCAGAATATGTGTAATCACTAGAAGCAAAAATCTGATGTTTGAAATCAATTACAAAATAATAATCTCATATTTGCTAATTAATCAGAAATATCAAAGAATGCACATATTATTAATCAGAAATAGCAAGGATTGCTATATTTATATTTAGTAATATTTTGAATATTTAAATATATTCAAAATTTGACATTTTACAAATAAAATATTTACATTAATTTTTTTTGTTTTACCAATAAATATGATACTCACTACTCTACATTTCATCAGTTAATATATATTACTAAATATAATATATATTAACTGATGAAATGTAGAGTAGTGAGTATCATATTTATTGATAAAACAAAAAACATTAGTGTAAATATTTTATTTGTAAAATGTCAAATTTTGAATATATTTAAATATTCAAAATTATTCACATATTTCTGATAATAAAACAAGAAGAAATAGATATTTATTAGAAGTATACAGGTAGTTCTTGGTTTAAGAGTTTTTAATTTAAGAATTCCTGAATTTATAAGTTTTTTCCAGATATGAAGTATCAAAAAAATTAATAAATTATAAACATTCACAGAAAGTCCTTTAAACTCACATACATAGCTATAAAATAGAGTACAAATGGTTTTTGTAACAAATATTCTATTGTCTGTTTCAAAATCAGAAAATTCAAAATGTCAGTTGAGAAGCAGAGGTAGCATTCTTTAGATACACAATATAACAATGCCAAAGAAAAAGCTATGTCAATGTGATCATCTTATATGTTCTTGATCCTATATGTGCAATATTCAATATTTCAACATACAAAATTGTTAATTTATAACCACCATTCATTTAAAAATGATAGATATTCTAACTTTCCAAATTTCCTTGACAGAGAGATAGATTGGATTATCAAATAGTCCAACCTGATATCCTCCTTCATACTCTTGATATATTTTAATTGGAAATAGTCAGTCATATCCAGATATTTTTAATAATAGAATTAGTAAGATAATTATTTTTGTTAGGAATAAATATGAAGAATCATGTGACCAAAATGAAAATAAAACAAGATATGCTAAACAGAGCTGTTTTACATCTTACAAATCTTAATGAAAAAATTTTTTGCTTTTAACTAACTCATATATAAGCCAATCGCTTTTATAAATTATTTTTCTTTTCAAAATTTCTCAGTTTATATATAAACATACAGATTTCTATAAAACTTTTGTGAGAAGCTTAAGAAATCTTTGAAAATGTTGAAAACATTATTATAAAGATATTTAAAGATATTTTTTAAACTATTATATATTGCATATGTTAAATATGTTTACTTTATAATCAATGGCAAAATTATTAATATGAATTAAATAAAAATAATACTCTATTTCAAAAGCTTTTGAAGATTCAGTTTATATTTAATAAATATATAAAGAGAAAATACATAATATAGAACAAAAAATATATTTTATTGACTAAGAAATAAAAATAAGAATGATTTTTGAAATAAAAAATATATTAGATATAAATTATTTTCAAATATATCTATTTTATAAAACTTTAAAAAATTAAAAATAACAAAACTGATATACTTGATACTATTAATTTCTATTTACTTACATTTACAAAAAATTTTAACTTCGTAGTCTTCACATTGATGTGTTGATGAACTTTTACATATTAATTTACCTTTTCTACATGCTTGTTCTAAATTTGGAATTGATGAATCAATAGGTTGCTTTGTGGTTGCACTGCGGCATTGCATTGCAATAATATAAGGACACATTTCTTTAAAATTTGGAATTTGTTGTACTATTTCATAATCATTTCCATCATCATAAGGATTATCTAAATTAAGCCAAGGTGACCACATGCCACATTTTATTTCTGGTACCTTTGAAACTGCAAGTACAAATTATTATTAAAGATTTTATTTATACTTTTTATATACAATCAAACATTATTATACAGCATATCAATTAATGTAAATTATCCAGTATTATTTTAATATTGATTATTACTATTTTCAACTGCATTGCATATCAGTTTACTAAAATATCTTTAATATCAAGAAAAACAAAATATTTTTTGTTTACATATTTGTTTTTTATCCACTTTAATTTTTAATTTCATTTTCAGCAGTTCAGTTTTCTTTCTTTATAGAATCAAAAACCAAGTTAATTGAAGAGTGGACAAGAATAAATTTCACCATAATCAGCCAATTAATCATGGGGAAATCTTTCTCCGTCCAATTGATCATTATGATGATGATCAGCCAACAGAGCCTCACAAATATAATCAACAGGATCTCATATAGGATTCTCAAGTACCTACATGACATTAGATATCACTTCATTTGACTCTTAATTTCTGACTATTATGAGAAAGTGGAACAACTAACAGCCTAGAAGATTACTGGAGCATACAATTAATTTTCCATGGAAAAACATATGCTCCAAAAATTGGAATGATCAATAAGTGACTGATTAAAGATTGGAACTGACATAGAAGTCTAATTAGCTGAAGAATATAAAAAAGGATGGAGTGAAAAGAACGAATCTCCCAAAAGAATCCTTAGGTATTAATCACAAACATCAGTGTGCCAGATTTTTCAGTTTTCAAGAAGTTAAGAGAAATAACTAAACTTCATTCTTATCTTCATGACATCTGTATCTCTTAAAAAATATTTTCTTTCAAGAGTCTGTAAAATTTTTACAATTGGAAAAGATGTTTGAAGATTTATTTTGATATATTCCTTAACCACCAATATATAACTCTAGATATTTTGAAATTACAGGACAATATGCAACAACTCAGTGACAGTCAACTTAGCAACAGTAAACATGACAACAATTAAATCAATGATAGAAATTATTTTGAAAAAAAAAAAATTACAGTCACTCTTTTACTAATGCATTTTTAAAGTTATTCAGTTTTTAAAAACTAGTAATGCCATATATTATCTTATTAATTTATTTTTTTCTTCAAATTGTAAAAATGGCAGAGAAACATAAAATGGCAGATAATCATAATAAAAACACTTCAAACAAAGAGCAATTATTTTGGAAATATAAATTAGAAATAATAATACAAAGTGAGAAAGAAAAAAGATTTTAGATATTGTTCATACAGATAAAATGATTCATGAATCAACTATTAGAAACATAAAAGATAGAAAGATAGAATCATAGAGCTTGCAAAAAGTTCTGTGCCAATGTAAGCAACAATTATGTCTAAGAAACATCATTAAAAAATATTCAATATTTTAGCATTATTTGACTTGGGTGGATTTTTGGCATATGCATAAATTTCTGGAATCAATTAATTACATAATTGGAGGACTGATTATACTATGTATCTATATATTTAGGATTGTTATAAATTTATTATTGGAAATTTATTAAGTTGAATATACTAATGTAATATATTATTTACTAAGAATAAGAGAATTTATTATGAAATTTAGTATATACTTTTAAATTCCTTTTTAATAATTTTGTAAAATAAAGTATAAAACTATATATCCATTTACTTTTTAATTCATATTATAGGTGTAGGATATACTATGATGATATTCTAAAATATTTTGCCAATTATAGTTATTGATTTAATTTAAAATTCTGCAGTCAACCTCTCCATAGTATGCTTGTTTTAGTGGATGTTCATGACTGGCAATATACTTTCATAATCTATTTTATAAGTTTCTTTAATTTTTCTTTACTTAACTATAAAAATTCACAATAACAGGCAAGTCTTAACTTAATCTCAATACTTTATAATATAGATGCTTATAAACTGTTATAAGTTTTTAATGATTATCTTAGCAATGTATAAAGTTATAAAACTGAAAATTTTGTTTTCATAAAATTTGTTTCAATAGTCAATGTTTTGTTTATTCTGTTATAATCATTATGTTACGTTGTACTAATGAAGGATTAGCATAAGCCTAAAACAGTACATAAAGCTTGTTTTTAAACTGTATTTTATAAATTAAATGTTTTATCCTGCTGTAAAGATTAATTTTTGCTGATTTTTAAAATTATAAAAAAAAATATTTATTTCAAAAAATATTATATTATTTTTACTCTTGAAATTTAAGGTTGACTTATTTGTGGGTTTATATATATATTGTATATTCCATAATTTATTAAAAATTATTTATAATAGACAAATATTACTTACCTACATGATCACATCCTAAAATTTCAAATCTAACAGCTATGTTAAATTTCCAACTTATTGGTTTTAATCTTATAAACTGTGCTACTATTTTTAAAGGGAACATTATTGTTTCAATCTCATTCTTATTTAATTCAGGTACAGTGAAATTTACTATCTGCCCTTCACTGTTTGTCAAATAATTAAAATGTTGTCCATTAACACTATGAAGAACCTGTAGGGTTCTTAATTGACTTAATCCTGTTGCACCTCCTTGAATTTTTATTCCTGTTATTTCTTGTAATTTCAATAAATCAACCTAAAATTATAAATCATTTTTATAATGATTTTTATTAAGTGTCTAAATAAAGGATTATCTAAATTATAGTAGAAAACTGATTATCTGAATCACTATCATCAAAGAAAAATTACAGTGCCTACTTTTAGTGCATTGGCTGTAATGCAGAAATATTACTCCTACCACATAATGCATTCATTTCCAGATATTTATATAAAATTATATACTATAATTAAAATTACTAAAATTATATTATAGCATAGAAATAGTCTTAATTTGTTGTCAGGAGTTAAAAATCAGATGTTGGCTTTAATTACTGTATGACTCAGGACAGTTTCCTAGTTTGCTGCATCATTGTCTATTATACTGTTATCCATTATGTATAATACTTTGTACTTTTAAATACAATAGTAATAATCTTGTGCACAATAATTTAATTGTACATTTAAATAAACTTTGTATAAACTGAATATTCTTATGTATGTTTGATTATCTAAACTATTTGATTAAACTAAACCAACTTAGGTCCCAATTAATTCAGACAATCAATATTTTACTAAATATTAATAATTTATTTATAAAATATGAATATGGAAATTACAGAATTTTTAATATAATAAATTAAATTAATCTAAAACATATTAGTTATGATATAATTCTAAAAATGTCAAAATGAACTTTTTTACCAATTTAAACATATATGCAAAAATCTTTATTTAACAGCATTACAAAATAACTTTTAAATACTGTAATTTATAATTATTCTAAAATATAATGAAAGATAAGTACTTACAGATTAATAATTATTGTTTCAGTAATAACAAAATTTTTTTAAAAAACATATCATCTATAAAATATTCTTTACAAATATATCACAAAATCAGCAATAATTAGATATAGAGACAGTCTTTAACTTATAACATCATTTACATCAGAGCTATAAATATGATCACTCACATTTATGATCATGATGAAATTGATAAGCTTTATAATTAGACAACTGAAATGAAATTAATGCAAATCCATGAACAATAGTTTTTCTATAGGATAGGAAGATTTGCCAATGCACTATAGTTGAACAGGCAAATATTGCTATCCTATAGAAAAACTTTCCAATTTTTAACAAACTCATATATAAATCAATTCCCTTTTGTAAAATTTTTTCTTTAAAAAATTTCTTGATTTATAGTATACATAAATATATAAGGTATATTTAAAAGTTAATAATTCATTAAAAATATCCCAGTAAATTTTACTTCTGATGTCATACAATAATTTCTTATTTTGATTTTCTGATATTTTGATTAGAGAAATTCCCCTTGAGGTAACCATCTCTTGGCAATACCATCAAACATGAAGCAAATTTAATCTTGACTTTGACTATGTACTTAAGGTTAGACAACTTGTCGAATGACCAATTTTTACCTGGCCTTTCACCATTCAAAAAAGGCACCATCATGACTTGTGCCTTTTCCCTTTAACCAGAGCTACTTTGAAGCCACGTGTGTGTTCTCGAAACATCAAGTGTTGATATTCTGGAATGATTCTACATTTTAAATATTTATATCCAGTCAAATTAATGTTCATGTCTACTGTGTTATATTTTGTGTAAAATATTCCTTATAATATTCTGTAGAAGATAGATTGGTGAACTTCCATGATAATGCAATAAAAGATCCACCGATGGAAACAGATTGTATTCACTGTAGAAAAGTAACCGACCTTCTTCACCCTAATTTATCTTTTCTTAAAAAATTAAAATTTTATTAAAATTTTAAAAATAATATAATTACTTGAATCCATTCATCAGATGATATTTGTTGAGGATACCAAGCCCAATCACTGTTTAATCTAGCTTTAAATGGTTTTCCAGTTCTCTTTGCACTGGAAGCAGAAATCTGATCATCCTGAATCTTTCCTGATTCCATACCTCTTGGATAAGCACAGTCTATAAAACAAAATGAAATATCAATAAAATTAAATTTTAAGAGTTAATAAATTAAAGAGAATAAAAAGATATCAAGAATATAGAATTATATTTAACTTATGGTTTATTATAGCAAATAAAAGTTTTCAAAAAATACTTGGCAGCTTATTTTAAATATTACTACTTTCTATAGAAATACATTTTAAACCTATTCTGGAAGAATATTGGACTGCTTGTAAGTGCTAGAATTTAATGTATTTCTATAGAATACTCCATATAAAGCAATAGAGTATAGAAACTATAGAAACTACTTCTTTGTTAACACATTATGATAAGTATATCTATAAGGAATAGCACAATATTAACAGTAAAAATAACATCTTCTATGGAAATATTTTGGTTTTCTACAGATATGAAACATTTTAAAATGTGAATAAATTAATTTAAATATTTTAAACTGTTTCTTAGAATCAATTCAAAAATATTTTACAATAAATAACTAAAAATTCACTAAAGTACTAATAGCAGTATAGAATAATACTCTTTAATAATTTTGTTACTAATGTAAAAACCAAAAATTGTTACTAATGTTCTTGTCTTTATGAAAATGATAACTTGTTTTTATGAATCTATATTAAATGACCTTTGCAAAACAGTTATGAAATGTTCAAACCTGTCATAGTTAGGAGAATTATTGGTTCTTTTACTACTTCTTGCATTCATGGGAAGTAATTAAATCTTTTCTGATTAAAATCATTACAATAAAGCTCAAGTTTGGTTATAAATGAAGACACAAGTCCATATATTGATGAAAAAGTCATGTTTCTATCTTTTAAGTGCACATTTAATCTATTTGACATTTTACAAACATCAAATATCTGATATATGAAAGAGGAGGATACATAATGTATAAATTGATACTACTGCTGATACTGTACAAGTAATCAATGTTCACGCCACTATCGCATGCCACTCTTTAAGTTCTTTTTCATGCCACTAGGTGGCACATATGCCATGGGATAAGTGCCATTGTTCTGAAACATTTATAACTCTCATGATAGATAAATATCAAATTTTAACATAAAGGCAGGATAAAATAAATGTATTTCACTAACTGTTCTATATGTAATAAAATGAATAAATTTATTCTATCTTACTTTTATGCTGAAATGTAATGATTTTTATATACATTATTCATAAAGAGAGAGGAAGAAAAGAAAGAAAATGGAAACTTAGATTTAATTCAGTTTTAGTTTAAAGTATCACAACTGATGTTTTAATATCAAATGTTTTATAAAATTTTGGTCTAATATAAAACAGAATATTTAAGGTCTAATATAAAATAGAATATTTTATATTAGACCTTAAAATATAGTTAAACAAGTTAAATAAATTGAAAAATATAAAAATAAATAACATATATATATAGTACACACAAATATGGTTAATAATCAAAATATAAAATGAATATAATATTCAGTTTTACATAAAGTTAGCTAAAATTAATGAATTATTCATATACAGTTATATCCCATTTAATGCATTTTCAATATAATATATAGTCTATTTTATTATCTATTCCCACTACAATGCACCATTCCCCTGCATAATTTACTGACAACCACTGTTCCAAAACTGACACAACACAGTTTGATCTGAAATGGATGATGCTATACAATACAATATTTACTGTAATTTCATTTTTATTGTAATATATGCAGTTTATTTTTAATACATAAAACAAAAGATAAGTGAGTTACTATATTTTCTAAATTCTAAAATATAGAATTTTTTATTTTTTAATAAGAATGCATGATTCATCTTATGATTAGTGTCAAAACAAACATTCCATGGTCCAATCTGAAGAAATAAATCATTGTTATGTCAATTGGAAATACAGTACAACTCCAATTATCCGAATCAATTGGGACCGGACCCATTCGGATAATCAAAAATTCGGATAATTGGATT
>WUQG02034834.1:0-10888 GCA_011317285.2 Androctonus mauritanicus
AGTCTAATAAATTTTATATTTTTTGTTACTTAACTTGTTTTGAGAATTTATTGAATTTATTAGTTGTAAGTTTCTAACATAGTTTTTGTCAATCTAGTACTAATACTTGTTTGGTACTTTTATAGTTATATGTTTTATCCGGTTTTCTAATTCGCCAGTTAGATGTTACTTGGTTCATTACTTACTTTAAATATAGTTATTTGTTAGAAACTAATAAAAGACCTGAGCTCAGGCAGAACTCTGGAATTTGCAGAGTCGTGTTAACCATTAGGTTTAATTATAAGTATTATTATTATTATTATTGGCATTTGATAGAATTAGCGACTTTGCAGCATAATTTAGCATTTGTGAGTGGAATTTACATATTAACTCCCCATACAGTAGCATTTTCTCCTCCTGGTGATGCATTTCAAAAATATTTATTTTCTTTATCAAATTGCCATTATCTAGAAAGTATGTATATCAAATTTGGCTGAGTTTGGCCCAACAGATTCTTGGTTATCAGGCTATAAACACTTCCTCTTTAATTATGGCTATCCTGTATATTAACTTTTCACCACATTGTTGAAACACTTTTCACACATTTAAAAATGAAGTTTTTATCAGAACTTCTAATAAAATCTGAATTTTTAACTGTTCCATTCAGCCATTATATTAACAAACATCTGATCTTTATTAATACGCCCACAGATAACTATATTATATACAAGCCACTTTTAACGAAAGTCTATAATATTTTAATCTTGTTTATTGAATTTCATCCTTTTATTTTTAATAGATTATATTAGAACAATATCAAGAAAAGGAAAAACTTATTTCTGATCATATCTTTAGATTAAAGAAAGAATTGCTTATCCAACATGAAAATTTTGATCAAGAAAAGTTGGAAATTAAAAAAAGAGAAACAGAACTCAAATTAAAAGAAAAGGAAATTATTGAACAAACTAATTGCACTGAGAAAATACAAAACAAATTATCGTCTTTAAAGAATAAATATAATCTACTTATTAATGAATTAAATAATAAAAATAATATTTTAAATGAAATTAAGAAGCAAAGAGAACAAGTAATAATTAAGAATACAAGTAGTTCTTGGTTTATAAGTTCTGAGTTTGTGGACTTTTTTCAAATATGAAATATAAAAAAAAAATCAAAAATATGAACATTAATTGCAATAAATAAATGCTAAACATTAATAAAAAGGTCTTTTCAAACTATATAAATAACTATACTATTTAGTTATACTATATTGCAGGGGTCGGCAACGGGCCGCATGTGGCCCATTGCAAGTTTTTGTGCGGCCCACCAAGCAATTTAACTTTTATATGGTAAAGTAAAAATTAGGAAGGCTTTTTTATTTTTTATTATATTATTATTATTTGTTGTATTATGAAATATATTTATTGATTGTATGATTAATATTATTTGTTATCGATTGAAAGAATTTGGCTACTATCACCCATCGACCAGCGATAAATGATCGGATGACAAATGTTCACAAAGCGAGACTAGGATTCCCATTGGAATATTTACCCTATCCCCGGAATTTTTTTTGTTCTCCAATGTCTATGATAACACTGTGCAGCCCACTTAAAAAACCTGACTATACGGCCCGCTTCAAAATATTTTTTTTGAAAATGGCCCGCCATCCAGAAAAGGTTGCCGACCCCTGCTATATTGTATTGAAAAATCAAAATGGCTGATTGAGATGCAAACTAGTGCATTCTCTGGCCACCATCAAATAACATTAAATCAATAACCTTCATTTCCAAATTGTGCCTAAGGCAATAGAACATCTTTATTAAAAGCTCATCTACTTATTTATCAATAATAATGAAGAATAAAAATTTTTAAATGATTATATGACATGAATAATTTTATTATTATTATAATTTGCTCAATTTTAAAGATCATGTTTTATTTATTTATTTACTTAAAGAAATGAAATCATTGTTTAATCAGAACCTATTGATTTTTTTGACCTTTACTTAATTTCATTTTGATCAAATTTCATTGTTGAAACTGAAACCATTGCTCTTATGTCTATGATAAATTGATTCTTGATTAATGACAAGCACATTCCAGGAATGAATTAACTCAAAGTCAAGAACTACCTGTATTTTATTTTATTAAATTAAAATTATATTAAAAATAATTTTATGCATATTTCAATTTAATTTATTTCAGAATATTAAGCAAGTGCAAATAGTTGAAATAAAATTAGATCACACAAACAAACAAATAAATATTTGGAAGAAAAAATCACATATAGAATCTTTAGAACTGCAGAGGGAAACTAAATATTATAAAAATCAAAAAGCAAAAATTTCAATAATGAAAGAATACTTATCTGAAATTATGAGAAAAAATGAAATGTTAAGCAGAAAAAATTCAAATATTTTTGAATTACAATATGAGTTAACTTCTGTTCACACAAAACTTTTTGAACAGAAGAGAATGGCAAAAATTTTGGAAGAACAGATGAAAAATCCTACTAATATTCATCAATGGAGAATTTTAGAAGTTAGTTTTTTGAAGTAAAAAAACTTTATTATATATTTATGCAATAGATCCCTAACTTATATGGTTTCAAATATGCATATGCATAAGTCTTTATTTTTGTTGAATTTCCATAAAATTTGAATCAAAAATCATTAAACAATTTGCTTTTTTCAAAAATATCACTTATAATTTAAAACTTTTTTATCCATGTCTAAAGTATGTTTACAAATTTCATTTAGCCATTCTATTTGTTAATGAACCATTTGTATATATCAAATTTAAATATTGTCAGACAAATGTAATTTCAATTTATGAGGAAATTTTTTGAATATATTAACCACAAAGTCAGGGATCTAATGTATACATAATAACCTTTTTTTTTGGTGCTGTGTTTCACAGAATAATTTTTTATTACTTAGCAAATACTCTACAAAAATTTAAAAAAGCAGTTAATGAAAAAGTTTTTAAATTCAAAGTTCATTCTTTAGTCATCTGTTTACTTTTAAGAAAATATAATATTTTCAAATTAAGCTGATTCAAGCTAATTATTTATTTAATATTTTATTAACTTTATTTTTTCTGATAATGTTAAATGATCTTTACAACAAAATTACGTAGATATTTCTTAAAGACAAAAAAAGATTTTCTTGCTTGATCTCCAAAATTTTTTTTTGAGTTTTTTGCCACATACATAAATAATTTTCTGAAATTGTCATATGATTAGAAAATTATTTACAAACATACAAAAACTCAAAAAATATTATTATTTGACAAAATAAAAATAAGTTTTAATATTAATTGAATATTGTCTTTTATTTAAAATTATAGAAGTAGAAATTTCCTCTTTGTAGATGAGAATGCTAGATTGCTTTGCCAAAATTTCCAAATTTATAAAAATTTCATAATAATAAAATATGCCATTTTAAAGAATTCTGGATTATAAAGATTATGGTATATTTAATTTTAATGTTTAATATAATAATTAAAAATAAATATAGTACATATTCAATTTAAGTCTATTTTTCTTATTGTTATCAAGAGTTAGATGAATAGTGGTATTGTGGGTATCCTTGCATGTCTGGATAACCATTATTTTATCAAGATCTGATGTCAGGAACTCCAATATAAGAATGTTTTAATCTACAAATAAAAAGTGTGCTTAGGTAGCACTAGTATATATATATATATTGTGTGCTTAGGTGATGCTAGATTCTAGAATGATACTCAGAAATGACTGAAAGGAAATCAAATAGTGATGAACAAAATGAAATTCTTTTATTTCCTAATTTGATGATGATTAAACATTTCATTTCTATTCATAAAGAAATGAGGAAAAGATCCAATTTACGATATACATTGATCATATGGCTTCTTTAAATAATTTTAATATAACAGCCAAACAAAATAGTGGTTCCTCAAACCTGTTTTTATCCACACACTTGAGGACTGAAATACTATTTTGTAAATCTCAATGATTGTGTCAGTCAGATCTTCAATTTTCTTTATAGAGAAACTTTTCTGTTATTTGACTATATAGGTGAAATGATGCTTCAGTTTTAGTATTTCTGTTTTTCTTTTTATATAATTTGACATTTATAGTTTTGCTTTTCTAGAAAATTGGAGTCAACATCTCTTCTTTTATAAGAAGATTACAGCTTATCTTGTTCATTCAAAAATGATCAGTGGTTCTTATTTTGTTTTTGAGGATCTCTGTTTCTCTTCCTTTTTGTTTTTTAGGATCTACTTATATCTTACTAATCAGTGAGTTTTTTGAGGAGTCTGGATTTTAATTATTAACTGATTGGTGGACCAAATTCCTCCTCTTTCATTTGAATAATGAAACAATAATAAACTGGGATTACACATTGGTGCCTTTTCTCTCTCCTCCCACCATGCCTTGAACTTTCTTCTTCTCTATGATGAAATGTTGATAGTGTGATGTATCCTCTTTCACATCTCTCCTCAAAATGCTCTGTAAATCAGTGTAATCATTAAGCTAGAAAATATAGAGTTGAAATTAAAATTTTAGCAGAATTTTATTTGATTAAATTGAGGTTGTTGTTCAATGAAAGCTTGGGACTCTTATTTATTTTAAATTCAATTTAAAGTCTTGATAGCTTTGTCTATTATCAAACAATTATAATTTTATCATTGTATTTAATTTCTGTACAAACTTATTTATTAGCCAAAATGACAAATATTTTAGCATTTTCTTCTGTTATTTGACTAATAATTTGTTATACAAATTTTAAATAAAATAGTATACTAAAAAATACCCAAATATGTTAATATTAAGTGTAAAAATAATATAAAATTACTGCTAACAATTAACATATGCTATCTCAGTAGCATTTGCAGGATTTTGTCAAGGGGGGTTTATTTTGAAATTTGTTACATTTTGTCACTGAGGCTTCCTCTAGTTTTACAAGTATTACTACTACTATCTTCACCACCACTACTATTAATACTACTGTACTATATTAATTCTGCTACTTGTAACTTTCCAGTTTTCATTTTTTTCAAATAGCGCTTGTTTCGAGACATCTGTACAATGTGTTACAAAGCCCAAGGGAGGGGTTTAAACCGGAAACCCCCCTTGCGTACACCACTGTGCTATCTGAATACTGTACATCAAAAACTTGTTACAGAATGTCTCAAAATTATAAATACACATATATAATAGTGATATATAATAAAAATATACTGTATATAAGAATAATAAGCTATAAAAATCCTTCATGACATTAACATTTTGAATGTTGAAATTCATCAGCATACATAGTCAGACTTCACATTATCATTACTAATAATTGTCATGGGTATAAATTCTCATTTTCTTATTTGTTTAAAAACAAGAAAAATATTTGATAAAGGATTTATAATAATAATATCTTACATTTTTATCAATTTAAATAGATGATATTCTATATTTATTTTTATTTAACTAATATGATTAATAAATTATTTAAAATCAGGATATTGATCCTGAAAATTATGCACTTATTAAAATGAATCAGACTCTGAAGCATGAATTAGTTTCAAAAAATACTGAAATTAAAAAAAACAGCATAGAAATTAAAGAAAAAAATCGAATGATGAAAGAAATGAAAACTGTTGCATTAAGACATTATGATTTTGCAAGATTAAAGCAAACTTTAGAAGAAGGCCAAATGCTACTTAAACAAAAATGTAATCAAATAAAGGTTAGTTATATTTTATATTTTTAATAATAATAATAATAACTTCTAAATCATTATTATTTTTGTATTTTACTCTTATCTCTAATTTCAAATTAGTTATAAACAAATTACAAGCATCCCTTGTTTTACAAAGATACTGTTTTCTTGTAAATTGTTTACAAGATTAAAATTTTTAAACATGCCAATTCTAATTTTATTATAAAAATTTCTGACTGTTTCTGGGTCCCAGAAAATAACTAGTATTTCATATATACAAACAAATCTGTACATATATGGAAAAATATTTGATATTAAAAGAATTTATTCATCTGTAACATCAATGATATTTTATATTAACCTTTAATCTAACTACAAAATTTTTTGAAAAATGATATGATTAAGCAACTGTGTGTGTGTTTTTAAGAATATTCCATTCAAGCTTTTTAATTAAGAAACTTTGGTTATCATAGTTATTGTGACAATGTACAGATGCTACATTTTGAAATATGATAAGGACTGATTGTAATTGTTTGGTGTTCTAATTTTTTTTTTTTTTTGTATTATGTTGTACTGACTTAAAATGCTGTGGCTTAAAATAAGTCAAAAAGCATTATGCTGAGTTGTTTTTAAATTATATTTATGAAGAATAAACTAATTAACTTGCTGTAACTGTTATTTTGATTTATCTTATATTAAAATAGCATGAAAAGTTATGTTTTAATAAAGTTTCAATATGTAAGCTAATATCAGATTTTAAATTATTTCCCTATTGGTTCATAAAAATATGGAAAATTTATTAATAAATGATAATATTATACCTTTAAAATTAAAATGACATGCAATATTAAAGTTTTAGAAAATTGTTTCTGTCATATAATAACAATTAACCATAGTACCCAGCATTGCAGTGAATATTGGTGAAGAATATTTGTTCCAAATAGAATATTCATCTTCCTATGTGAGTGTTTTTCCTGCATGATTTGTTTTAAGTGAACAGTTTCTCAATAGAATATCTGTCTTTCAGCAAAATTTCATTTTTCATGATTATTTTTAAAGCAAATGAATATCTTTTTCAAAAGAAGATTAATCTTCCCCAAGTTTCATTTTCTTATAATTGCTTTTTAGATAAATATTTTTACATAAGATTCATAATTCAGGGCAAATTTTATTTTATGATGATTATTTTCAAGAATATTTTTTCAGCTAATATTTCCTGATTTTAAATATTGTCTGCCATGTTAACCAAAGACATTTTACTTCCTGTATTAGACTTCTTTGAAATTAACTTGGTTTTTAAGATCATTCACAATTTCAAATTGATTTATTTACTATAAGAAAACATTTAAAAACATTATGCGCAGTATATTTGTATGAGAATTGATAGAATTTCTTTTTTTAATTTCATGGATATTTTAATATTTGCAAAAACTAATAAAAAAATATGTTAGTTAAGTTTTTCTGAAATTATTTAGTCAAATTGTTCATAAAAATCTACATATATATATTTCAGGAGATAAACTATCATTTTTCATTAAAATTATTAATTTATTTCTTTTAAGTCTTTAAATGTAGAAAGGGATCATTTATTTATAAGAATTAAAAAAGAAAAACAAGAAAATGAGAAACTTAAAAATCAATTAAAGAATATAAAATTATGTATATGGTTAATGAGAAAGAAGCCAACTCTTTTAAGACAGTTAGTATTGTATCATCAAAATTTATCATTAAAAATATTTAAAATATTTTCATTATTATTTATTATATATTCCAGAGAACAACTGAATATAGAAAGTTTTACTGAAGTAATTGCTTATCCTAATATTCTACAGTTACCATCAATAACAGAAATTGATGAAACAATACATTGATAAATTTTATACAACAGTATTAATTTGTTAATTGAAAATAATCAAATCTAATTAAAATTTAATTTATAAAATTTGTTTTATAATTTATATTAAAATATTAATTTCTTTCTAACAAGCACAACTTTTAATAAAAATTTTCACTAATTTAATAACACAGTAAATACAAATACATATTTTAATATAATGTATTTACATATATACAGTACTTGTACTTTACATTTTTCCATAAATTAAAAATCAAATTTACATTTTTAAAATCTTATCACTATTTCCATATCATTCAATATAAAATATCAAAACATTGTGCTCATAGGAAAAGTCACAATTGTATATTTTTAATTTTATGCCCATTGTTAAATCCAAATAATTTTTTATTACCGGTATTATTATACTATGTTTTTCAAAATTACTGTACTACATTACAGATTTAATAATATAATTATATTATTCTTTATTTGCAATGTAATATCTGAGATTTAAAACTTATGTAAATAAACTGAAACTTTTAAAATTTGATATTTATACATAACATTTAATGTATATAAATAATAGTAATTTAAAAAATTGAATATTCAAGAAATCAGAAATTTTCCATTAAACTGATTTTACACTTCTTCAAAAAATAAGTTTTGAAAAATTTGCAATAAAAAAGTACCGAATATAATTAAATTACTTTTTGAGAAACATATTAATCCCATAATATTGATGATTTATATTTTTTATATTTTATTTACAATATAGAAATTATATACACAGGTAAGTGCCACTAAACATCCTGGATACTTTCCTTCTAATAGGATTTTCTTCTTATATAAATTTACATAGGATGTTATGTATTGTATACTATAGTAAGTGCATTGTACTGCCTAAATATCAAAAATACAGTATTATATGTTACATTATACATTAACAAAGAAAGACAATAAAATATTATGTAGTAATAATTTATCAGGGAGTCTGGAGTCAAAAAAAATATAATATGCAATCTGTTCTTACCATGAATGAAACTATAATCAACTATGCGAAAAATATAAGGTTACTGCTCTAAACTTTGATTTTTTCAAATTCACTGTAAACTCTCAGCACTATTGAGCAATACAAATACTTCTTAGGAAAAGAACCTTTATTTCAGAAGTACTTTCGGCTATCCGCCAGAAATGTTTATTGTAGCAGCTGACTATGGCAGATAGCCGAAAGCACTTCTGAAATAAAGCTTCTTTTCCTAAGAAGTATTTGTATTACTCAATAGTGCTGAGAGTTTACAGTGAATTTGAAAAAATGAAACTATAGTTTGCAAGAATTAATGTTCAATTAAGATCAATTTGGGGGCATTTTGGAACCATAATGTTCTTTATTTCAAAAGATAAAATTCCTCAAGCTATTCTAATGCAAGATTATACATGAGAAATTCTAGAGTAACATTTCCCAAACTATGTTCTGTGGAACATTGGTGTTCTATGAAAGGTCAATAAGTGTTATATAAAAAATTATGAAAATTAATATAAATCATATATGATTTCAAATGCTGTGCCAAGTTGAAACTGGAATCATAATTTAGTTTATTATTTTCACGTGTTTTATTTTACATAATTACAATTTGATGATAAATGTTTTTTGTTTTGTTTTCTTAATTCTTATACATACTTGCCTAATTTACTTATTATTAATATCTACCTATACTATAAAATAATCAATGTGTTCCATAAAAATTTCAGGATTTGTGAAATGTTCTGTCATAAAAAAAGTTTTGGAAACACTGCTCTATAGTGAAATGTTGCGAGACTGCAAACAAAATCTAGGAAAGTGTACAATTGTTTTTTATATTACAAGTATACAATATTAATATGTACAGTAAGTGTATTGTACATGTATTTACTGTATTGTAAATTTGATATATACAATACTATTTTACAGATGACAGTATAGTCAGTTTGATTTATATCAGCTTCACTTAAATACATACACTCACTGTGGCAGCTTACATCTATATCTCATTAACTGAATACTGTTTTTTCTCTTCTAAGACCTTGGACATTTATGCAAATGGACATTGCCCAGAAGGATGCTAAGTGGTATATTTCTATATTCTATTCAAAAAATGTAATTTAAACAAATAACACATCCCTTTAACAAATAACATATCCCTAAACAAATAATATATCCCACAATTTAATGGTACCAAAATGACTGATATCAAAAATGTAGAAATTAAAAAACTTAATAATTATAAATATCAATGCACAAATGTTTCTAAATAAAATTTTGGAAAATTTGATAAAATAGGTGGTCAAAAAAACAAACAATTTCTAATGTTACTATAGACAATATATTTCTTTAGAATATATATTAGTTTTAAAAAATATATCAACAATCATGATGTTAATATCACTGAAGGAAGCAGTAACAAATTTAATTTATTATAAAACAGATATTTTAAATTGCATTCATTGTGCCATGTCTTTTTTTATTGTTTTTTCATCTAATTTTGAAATATATCTTTTTAAACTGATCCCATGGCTGAACCAGCTTATATTTACAAATTCTTTAACTATTATTGATGATAACTCTTAAGAAATTGCTTTTTCATAATGATTAAGATTTATGAAAGGTTATCTTTGCATAATATAATATCTTTTGAATGAGAATCAATTAACCACTTATTTATAATTAACACAATTAATGATATTAGAAGGCTGGACCTCTGAATAAAAATATTTAGGAAAAATAATCATAATGCAAAAATAAATGAAAAAAATTCAACATAAAATGCAATTGGAATATCATGCATTTGGTTTATACAATTACTTCCTAAGGGACAAGACGATACCAATATGCCCAGTGGTAAGCTTTAGGGGGCTCACATGAGCTCTCTGTTAAATTTGTCTCTAATTTGCAAGCCTCTTATTCTTTTTGTTTGCTTGTTTATTTATTCCAAGAAAAATATATCTTGCATGTCATAATCATACTTTGACTAACATTAGTCTTTCTCTTTCTCATATTTGAATGTACATCTCAAATAGTGGCGATCTGGCAATATCTAAAATATAATCTAATCTGGATATAATCCAAAATTTAAACAGGTACTGGAAAATGCCATTTGTTTTCAATAAATTTACTATTGGATATCAAATTGTTTATCATCAAAATGATGGGATGAAATCCCATTGTTTAGTTTTCCATTAAAAGATGTTAATAAGTAAGTTATTATTTTTTAAAATTTAAAGACTTTTTTTTAATTTTAAAATGTTTTCTTGTACATGCACAATTATTTGTATTTTCTGTTTTTGTAAAAAGTAAAACATTTAATTAGAATTTGATATTTTGTTTTTATAAGATAAA
>WUQG02034845.1:0-10888 GCA_011317285.2 Androctonus mauritanicus
TTTAATAATTCTGGTAACATTTGTTTGGTTAAAGTGATGGACACCCAATATTTCAAATTTAAATACCCGATATTTCGCTATAATGTGTTTATATAATTTATAAGTTATTATAAACATTTTAGTTTTATTTAAAAACAGCGTATGAAGATAAAATAATAACTATAAATAGTACAATTATTTTTTGTATTTCTTCAGAAATAATAAGCACCTTTAGCAAATACAAAATTACCCACTTAAGAGTTTTCAAAAACATGCACATATAATAGCGGCGTTTACTCCATACGTGTTTAATTTATAATAAATAAAATAATAGAAAAAATGTATACATTTATTCATTCACCTGTGTGAATTAAAACTAAATAAAAAAATAATTTAATTATAATTTATATACTAGGGGCCAACCCCGTCTCATCTCCTTTTTCGCCGACTTACACCGCCTCGGTGCTCATGGTGCTATAACGTATTTCTCAATATTTGTCTTACTAAAGAACACTTTTATTTTTATTTTTTATTGCTAGTTTTTTACTTTTGAATTATTAACAATGCAGTAAATATATGTATATAAATTTATTATTTCGTTATTTTTTTACATTAGCGATTTAAAATTCCGTCATTACAATATTATTTTTGCGAACCCCCAGGGGTTCGCGAACCACCGGTTGGGAACCGATGATTTAAAATATCTCAGGATGATGATGATGATATAGTCAAAATATGAAATTTTATAATATATCAAAAATCTATATGATTCAAAATGTTATATCATGCTTAATGCAAATTCTGTATTTAATAGAGAATTTATATTAATCAATACAAATAGAGAAAGGCTGATACTGATTTTTGAGGCATAAATTACTTTATTAGCTTTTATTAGCTAAAGGCTGATAAAAGTATACATAACATTGAAAAGACACATTCAGCTATTCATATTTAACTATAAATAATTGAAATGAAATTCAAGCTTTTATCAATATACCAATGTGATATATTGATAAAAGTGATATAAATAGTTTAATTATGTAAATCTTTAAGATATAAGAGATTTATTTTGACAATTATTGTAATTCTTAATAAAACAATTGCTATAAGTAGCAATTAGTAATCTTATGACATTCATTCATTGTTTAAATAGCAAATTATTAAATTATACAAATATTTTAATATAGAATTGTATTGGAGAAAGGTGATATGAGAAACAGAATATCTTGGATCTTCATAGTTTTGAAAAATTTTCCTAGGAAGTTATTGCAGCTATTTAAATTCTATCAAAATGGCTATTTTATATATATTAAAATATAGTGATTTACACAAGCTATTTTTCAACGTTGTTTTTAATCACCTGTTCTATTGATTTCTTTTATTGAAGATTGCTCAAAAGTGTCCATCATTAGAAAATATTTAACACTGTCACTTAACCAACAAATTTTGAAGTACTATAAATTTTGCTGTTGCAGATTTGTAAATATTATATAATAATATGGTTTGCGAAAATACTGCTATAAAATTTTTGTATTTTATCATTATCAAAAATATGAAATAAATTAGAAATTCTCTGAAATATTTTTAATATAACTGTTCATTAATATAATTAAATTATCAGAAATAATTGGACAGGGCTTCCCATTAGTTAATTTATAAATATCAGAATAAAATATGTAAAAAAAATTAACATCTTTTGATGTTTTTAGATGAAACATCAGTTGATATGCAGTATGTTGATCTTCAGCTTAATCCTGAGAGATACACTGGTTATAAAGGAGTTTCTGCTCATCGTGTTTGGAAAAGTATTTATGAAGAAAATTGTTTTACGTAAATATTCAATATATATTTTATTATCTTTTCTTCAGGCAATGTGTTTAAAATTATTATATTTTTAGTTTAAAAGATAATTATGGTCCTTATCCTACATCAAGAAATATCAATTGTAAGTATTCTTTTTTTATATTCAAATGTAATTTTATTTCAATTATATAATTTTACATTATAGTAATTGATTTCATATTTTATTTTTTATGATTTTTTTTGAATAATAATAAATAGATAAATTACAAAGATATTAAAAGCATGTATTTTAAAACTTAAAAGTTATGATTATTATTGAAGTTATTTTCACTTTTACAATTTATAGTTATTTTAATTAATTTAAAAATAGAAAAAGAATAATATAATTTAAAGTATCATCATAATATATAGATGCTCAGTTTTTTGATATTATATTGTTCTGTAATGAATAATGATAACGGGCAATCGAAAGATGTAGTTTATATATAAGTTTTTTGAATGTACAATCTGGATTATCAGAATGGAATCATTATAAGTCATTAGCTATCTTTATGTAAAAACTTCATTTTTCTGAATCAAAATAGTTCAGAGATTGCTAGAAATATTGAAAATTTAGACAATTAATAAGAAACAATAGAATTTATGAGAAGTCATTAACAAAACGATTTTATTATAAAGGAAGTCCCAACTTCTTTTTCTCAAAAATTATAACAGTTATAAATCAATTTTAAATTGTGACTCCTTTTAATATTTGATGCAAGTTAATCTAGTATGATCAATATTTGAAAATATGCATTTTGTGCATTGTCATGCATCAACTTCATTTTTAAAAATGAAAAAGTATACTTTTTATAGCAAAACTTATTTTAATTATTTTTTTATATCTTCAAGATAAGAGATACCTTTTCATAATTATAATATTTTCAATAATAATCAGTATCATTTCAAAATGTTAATTAAATATTTCTGTCAGCTCATGATTTAAAATAGAAAAACATTATTAATGCTACAATCTAATTCTTTGAATAATAAAGTTAGTACTCAAGATCCCTCCATTAATTTTTTATGCAAATTAATGGAGATATCTTGATCACTAACTTTATTATTCAAAGAATTAGATTGTAGGCCATCTATGTGGAATTTTTTCTATAGGTGTTTATGCTCGGTCTAATTCTTTAATGTTCAACTGAAATAGGATAACAAAGTGGCATAGTTTTATATTTATGTTATTCAAGAACAAAAGAGTTTATTTTTATTTGAAGGTTATTTTCACAAAATTGTTATTTGAAATGAAAAAATTACATTGCCATAAACAGAAACAAACAACTAGAAATAAGCAATTAGAATTTATAAAAACAAAATAAAAAATGACTAAAGTTTTCCACTTAGTGTGCAATCTCATTTCATGAAAAAAGTAACTTTAAAAATCAAAGTTAGCAATCACATTCTATGTAATTTTATGAAAAAATTAATTATGTTTAATATTGATAATATTTTTTCCATAATATAAATTACTAGATTTATAATTCATAATAAAATTAAATAGCTAGACTGTTTAAATATTAAAACATATTCTATTTGCTTAAAAATGTTTCAAATTGCAAATTCTTTGTTTATTATATAAAGTTATTTCTACTAAATTAATTAAATTATATAATTAATGTGAAATTACTTGTTTTTGTATATGGATATGGTAACATATGCAGGCTCTTTGTTTAATATAAATTTTTGCTTTGTTTGTCATTTATCAGTTTAGTCTATTTTATTTTTTTTAAAGCATTTATTAAATATATTGAATGTGATATTAATATAATAAAGATTTTAGTGTTTATTATTTAATTTGTATACACTGAAGAATATTGAACTCTTAATTGATTGAATTAGATTCATTTTGCACTAGAAAGATTATAATTAAAGTGGGATCTTATTTGTGTAAAAAGCATGAAAGTACTTTTACACAAATAAAATATATTTTTAGACTATAAGTAGCTAGTTATTTGATTTTATTGGAATAATATTTTTGTATTTTATCACTGATAGAAATCTTTAGTTTATATTCTAATTAACATTGAATATTCCCGAAATTATTATTCCTGTGAAAAAAGTGTTCTTTATAATAATGATATAAAAAAGAAAAATAATAGAATGAAGTTTTATTGTATAAAGTGTACTTTTTTTTAATTTGAAATAATGAAGTTGATTCATGTTGTTGTACATATAATATACGTATACAAGTAGTCCTTGATTTATGATGTGATTTGATTCAAACCTAACATTGTAAGTCAAAAATGACTTAAATTTATGGATTGCCTACTATCAATAATTTATTATTACACTTCACTTTATTGTAATAAATTTAATGAAGACTAAAATACACAAAAAGAATATTTTTTGTATATCAGATCATTGCTCAGGGATTTGAATCCTTTGTCAGTCACATTGACCAATCATAGAATTTATTAATGACATCACTGTTGTAAGTCAAGAACTACCTGTATTAAAACTATCATGCTATTAATCTACATCATATATTATGGGAATTCAGAATTAAAATTTTTTCAAACTATTATAGCTTATAAAGGCTTGGAGTAGACATTAAGGATTATCTTGAATATAAAAATTTTTGCTATTATCATGTAAGATTTTCTTATGGTTAAGAAACCTATAATAATGCATCAATAGAATTTCAATCTTATTTTGTTTTTTGATATTGATGTATCTAAAAATTGCTATATGACAACTATATCAGTTATAACAAATAACAACAATATTTATTTCTTAAAAATTCCTATAAATCCATCAAAAATATTTAATTAACAGAAACAATAAAAAAGATATTTATAGTCATTTCTTTTACATTGTTTCATTTATATTTTTATTTCTGGTTTAGAAAGCCACTGATCATATAGATTCCAAATGAATTGTAGAGATTGCTTGCAAACTAGGCAAGGAAAGAGTTCTCTAGTTTAATAGTTAAATCTGAAATTTAAAATTTATTGATTGATAATGTATATCTATAAATATAAATAATATCAGTGATATGTAAACAATGATGCACTTTTTATTAAATAAATTTTTAACTTGTTAGAATAAATTAGGTTTCATCAGTGATGACAGTTAGCATTTCCCATGTTAGAGATACATCAAATTGACAACTAGGTCTCAAATTAGGATAAAATCTGAACTAGCTTATAGGACCTTAGAATAAAATTATAGGTGCAGAAGCGCTTTTGGGCTGGACTGCCCCTCTTCAGCTGCACAGAGAAAGGACTTTCTCTGTGCAGCTGAAGAGGTGCACTCCAGCCCGAAAGCAATCCTGCATCTATAATTTTATTCTAAAGTCCTATAAGCTGGTTCTGATTTTGTTTTATATTAGAGATATATATGCTGCAATCAAAATCTGAAAATGGATAATGATACTATTGTACATAATGGCAAGTAAATTGTATATCATTGCCTGTCAGTTGAATTGTATATAATTGAATATTGTCAAGATTGAGCAATCAGATAATGCTCATAACCTTGGATGATGATTATTTCAAAAAATAGAAATTTCGTATTTGAAGAATATCATAATTAATATTTCAAGTAACATTATTTTAGTCAGGGCTGTACCAACCTGAGGGTGCAAAGGATGCACTGCACCTAGGTAGCAACATTGATAGGATGGCAAGAAACAAATATCAAATATTTATTTTATGTAGCTAATATATAAAAAATATTTTAATCTATCTTAATCTGAATATTCATGCATTTTCAATGCTCAAATACATATTTTTGAATGATCTTAGTATTTTTTACAATTTGTCAATAGCACTAAGAATTTATTTAACTACCTGTGACTGTTGCAACTGCAAAAGATCCTTTTCAAAACTTAAAAAATATAAAAGATCATCTCTGCAATATAGTAGCATAGGATAGACTCGACAATTAAAATCTTATTCACATAGAACATCAAATTCCTACTAATTTAGATATGGAGGATATAATAAAGGATTTGCTACAAAAAATCAGATCAAGTAAATTTTACACAAAGGCATGTGCAGTTAATCTTTGTTTATATTAAGAAATAATTGTTATTTTTTTGTTTGTTTTTGAAAAAATGTTGAAAATAACTATACAAAACTATTTATTCTGTGTTTTTAATAAATAAGACATGTAACTTTTGGTATACATAAATTATTATTTTATTTGTTGTAATAAATGTTATATGCAATTTCTTTTAGTTATTTTTTAAGGGGCGGCCAATGAAAGTTTTCACCCCATATGGCAAATATCCTTGGCATGCTCCTGGTTTTAGTTAAAGTTCTGATTTTCAGAAATCTATATTTTAATGCTAAATGAGGTAGAACTGTAAAGTATTTTGAACAATAAAATTTTGCCAATTTTAAATATGAAAACATTAGACAAATATTCAAGCTCTTTTGCAGTAAATTATATGTAATTTTTAATTTAAAGAATTATTATAGCATATAACAGTCACCATTAGTTTACAATAATAAAATATCAAATAAAGACATTTAAAATCAAAAATATATATCATTAGATTAGTCATATGGATATCATAATATAATTAAAAGTAAGCACTGAATTAATATTTCTCCTCTGTTGCTAGATATAATACTAAATTATATTTATGTATATAATCATTTAATGTCAATTACTATTAGATTTAAAGATACACCAATGGGATTATTGTCCTGTTATGATCTCAGCATGGTCAGTAAACCCCATAATTTATAAGAGAGTAACACTTTCAAAATTAACTAAGAAATTATTTACACATTGTAATAATAGTATTTCAAGAAATAAAGAATATGATTTTATTATTAACTATGATATTATGCATGATTACAATAGA
Source organism: Androctonus mauritanicus (assembly GCA_011317285.2). NCBI lineage: Eukaryota > Metazoa > Arthropoda > Arachnida > Scorpiones > Buthidae > Androctonus > Androctonus mauritanicus. The sequence goes on from WUQG02034845.1 coordinate 6,644, forward strand.
AAATTCATCTTTGTATTATACCGTAAAGCATATAATAAATGGATGGTAAGTATTAATAATGATACTCATAACAATGATACTCATATGACATTATATACACACTGTACAGGGTTATTTAGGTAAATCCAGAATTTTTTTAGGCAGAATTTCTGGCAAATTCTGCATGGGCTATAATTTCAATCAACATGGAAATAATTAATAATTGACAAAATAGTGACTTCTGTTTCAACAAGTTGTGAATATGATTAGAGGGCAGCCATTATTGAATTGCTTCATTTGGGTAAAATGCTGAAGGAAATCATTGCATGGTTTGGCTACAAGAAGCCAAGAGATTCAGTGAATCTAGCACAGAGGAACTTACTCCTGACTAAGCCAAACACAGAAAGCAATCTGATTGCAAGAGGAATGACGAATTTGTCTCCGAATTGGAGGAGAAGATCGACTAGAATCCAGGGCAGAGCATGGCTGACTTGGCAAAAGAAATGGGTATGGTGTGAGGTCAACAGTCAATCTGGCAGTGCAGAAGGATTTGGAGTACAAATCTCTTGTCCTCGGGAACCAACAACTGCTGATCAAAAAGAACAAGATCGATCAGAAAATGGCCACTACATAGCCCCATTTTCCGATAGTGATATCACCGATAGCACTGGTTTCCTGAGGTTCTTCTCAGATGAGAAGAATTTCATCTAGGACAGGAAAGTGAATCACCAGAACAACCAATGGATATGCCAGAATGCCTCTGACGTGCCCACTGTCATGCATACAAAATTTCCTGCTTCTGTCATTGTTCTGAAAGTCGTAAGCAGTGAGAGTGACGTCATGGTACCACACTTCTTTGAAGAAGGCCTGAGGGTGATTACAGAAAGTTACATCAATATACTGGAAACAGTTATGAAGCCCTGGATGGACAAGATGGCTGCTCGGAAGGACTGTGTGTTCCAACATGACTCAGCTCCAGCTCACAAGACAAGTCTGGCTTTTCAGTAATTTGCCCTATCACTGGTCACCAGACTTGTGGCCTCCGTCCAGCCCAGACTGCAACCCTCTTGACTATTACGTGTGGGGTGTGGTTGAAGCAAAGGTCAATAAGATTCATCGAAACATGAAGGTTTCCCTGAAGGTTTCTATCCTACAAGTGATGATGAATTTAGACAGAGAAGAAGTGAAGCATGCCTGCAGGGGATTTAGGTCCCGACTCGAAAAAGTCGTAGAAGCAAATGGCGGCTACATTGAATGATTTTGATTATTTACAATGTATTTTACTTTTTATCTAGTTTTTTATAAATATATTTATTTTTTTGTGCATTTTTGTTACTTTTATTTACATAGCAATTTTTGTGGACTTACCCAAAAGACTCTGTACATGAGTATATGTGGTATATGATTAATTAAATCATATATCATATATACTATGATCTCAAAACATATAATTATTCTTATTTAATAATTATAAATACTAGTACTTTTATTTCTGACCAATTTATGATACACTATATAAAATATGTTTTTTAAATATGCATTCAGTTCAGTTGTTTTCAAATTAAAAGTTTGTTCTGTATTTTGTTTATGTGAACTGATGATAATTGAATATAATCAAAAGTATTCTTCAATATATACTTTTAATGTATAAATTATGTTTGGTAAAGAGTTTATATCCTACTATAGAGAACTTGTATTTATATACAGGATATCCCAAAAGTAAATATCTATTTTTGTGAAATAGGACACTTTTTAAAAAAATTCAAATCTGTTAATGTTTATCATGTTTAAAATATGCTAAAAGTGTACTAAATTTTATTTATGTATGTATGTTCTGAAATTTTATTTTGTGTTCCAGAATTAACTGACTATTTTGGTAGATTAAAAAAAAACAATATGTCTATTTTTGCAACTCAGTTATGATTACAAAAAAGATTTATTCATAAAAAACAACACTAAAGAAAAAAAAAGAGTTATAAAATCTTATGTCAAAACTTTATCAAAAACTTTCAACATGTGCTCCATCCATATCCCTGCAACTTTCAAATCTATCCTTAGCATTGTGAAACATATTCTGAAGCTTTAACTTACTGTATTTTCTTCATGAAAAAGAAAATTCAGTTGCAAAAATAGACATAAATTTTTTTTTAATCTACCAAAATAGTTAGTTAATTATGGAATACAAAATAAAATTTAGTACACTTTTAGCACATTTTAAATATGATAAACATTAACACACTTGAGTTTTTTAAAAAATGCCCTATTTCACAAAAATAGGTACTTACTTTTGGGACATCCTGTAATATGAATCTATTAGTTACTTATTTTTAACAAATAATAAAAACGATGAATTAATTGACTTACTTTTAGATTATAATATGCAATTAACATACAAAATGAAACAAAGGAATGTAGTAACGCCAGCATTCGTAAAACTGGTTCTAAATAAAAAACTTTCTCCTCTATCACTACCCATTCTTCTAAGTCCTCATCATCATCATCTCCTAAAATCCCACCATCATCAACTTCATCAGTGAAATTGCCTAAAATATCACCATTTTCTTCATCTTCACCATTTTCTTCCTCACTATCATCAACTTCAGCACTAGTTACCTAGTTAGGGATTAAATTTAATAAAATTTAGTAAAAACTCCTCTGCTATTAAAATTATATAAGTAATGATGTATTTTATATTTTTACCTTATAAAACAACAGAATGAAATTGATACAAAATGCCATAACAAGTGCCATGTATTTCATAGTATAGAAATTTCTGGCAAGGAAACTCTAAAAATAAAACAGTAAAATTATACAATATACATAATTAAAAACTTGAAAATAATACAGAATTCTTTTATCAAAATAAACTTTATTCAACTGTACAAAATCTTCTTATTAATAAAACTATCAAAAGGCAGTTTTATTTTGTCTATATTAGAAAGTAAGATTTCAACTATAAAAGGTTAAAAATTGTTTAGAATTTTTAACCTTTTATATTGTAGAATTAATGTTGTGAAATTAATTTAGCTAATGTAATTTGTTCATATCTTAATTAATTGTTCTATTATAACGGTTGTATTTTGTTCGATAGTTCTACTCAATTTGATAGGCCTGAAGAGGATGCTGTAAGCATTGAAAGTGTTTGTGTATATTCAAGCAAATTAAATAAACTTTTGTTTTTTTCAACTGCAGAGAGTGCTGGAATTCTGTTAAGTTGTTATCTCAGATTGAATGCAGTATAAAAGAGACAAATGTAGATTTCAACTATTTGAATCAGTAAAAATAACATATACTGTACTGTATATATTTTTAAATAGTGTGATACTGCAATGAAATTTCTGATGCACAAGACATCTTCATTAATTTCTCTCATAAATAGATCTTAGTATGAGGTAAATCATAAACTTTTGATTAAAAGTTTCTTACATTTAATAGATATTGACTTTTCTTATTTATAATGAATTGATGATGATATAAACACATTGAACCTCAATGTTGCTGAATTAGCCATTTTGCAAGAGAGATCACATAATAATAGTTCATCAATACAGTTCTAAATTGTTAATTATATTCCTCCTATGTCTTTAAAGCATGATAGATTACTATAAATTTAAATATATATAATAAAGTTTGATTATTTGAAGAACAAAGCTTGTTATAATTGAATTATTGCACCACCAAACTGTCTAGAATTAGATTACTAGTTATATATGTTATTTGTTACATTTAAAAATGAAAAAATGTACACATGCTTAAAAATGATTTTATGCATATACAGTATTTGTTTGTGTATGTTATATATATCCCTTAATTTCTTCTTTTTTTGGTAATCTTCCTTTTTCATACTGCAGAGTATGTAAATTTTAATAAGATATTTTTACAAATATCTTATTAAACTCAAATAAAAGAAAAAATAGTAAAAAGTAGAAATGACACATGTTTAAATTCTAAAATAATTGTAATTTATATGACAATATTCTCTACTGGAAGTCTGCCTTTTTGTTTACATTTTTAATACAAGTAAGCAGCTGTGTAGATTTACAATGTATTTTCTACTTAAAAATTTCAGTTTACATATTACTGCAAAATTTGAATTTTTAATTTTTATTCTACTTTTGATTGCAATGTTAAATATAATAATGAAACAATTCTAGGATATTCCTTCCACTATCATCAACTATCACTGCTTATTTGGGATTTAAAACAAATAGCACTCTGAGCAGTGGTGTAAATTCTCACAAACAATTTTATTACTACTAACGTTTT
>WUQG02034856.1:0-10888 GCA_011317285.2 Androctonus mauritanicus
TAAAACGCGATCTCTCAGATGGAAATGTAACATGTAACCAATTACCCGACTCATATTAATGCAGTTTTTCTCACGACCTCTCCAGCGACCAGTACATCGATAGACCAGTCTTATAAATGGTTTCATTCATTTTTTCGCATCATAAGCTTTAGAAAACAATCATTTTTATTTAAATTAGCGCACCTAGGGAGCAAGAAATTGGCATAATCTAAAATTTCATTAATTTTTCTATAGTGCGTAATTAAAGTGGACATAGGAATACTGTATTAAAATTGGCAGCCGATGGCCGAATGATAACGCGTTGACGTGCCACGATCCGGGTTAGCGTCCCGGGTGCGGTATTTCCTGAAAAGTTTTTTCGGGGTGCTGGGCTCGGTCCAACGATTCCGGTCCTTCACCATCCGGTTCCCTTCTACGGTTGTGGGTGAAGCCCGTAGTTGGAACTGACCAGCCCTTTAGTAATCTCCCTGATTGAAAAGAGGCATAAAAATTTGGCGGCCGGATGGCCGAGTGGTAACGCTGTTGGTGTGCCACGCAGGAGGACCCGAGTTCGCGTCCCGGGTCTGGTAACTCCTGCAAAGTTTTTTCGTGATGCTGACCCGGCCCGGCGATCCCCGTCCTTCACCATCCGGCTCCCCTCCACGGGTGTGGGAGCAGCGCGTGGTTAGAACTGGCCCCGCCCCTTAGTAATCTTCCTGATTGGAAAGGGGCGTAAAATATGCAAAAAAATAAAATAAAACGAGGCATATATATATATATATATGAAACTTTTTTAGTAATATAAAGCAAGTTTATTTTTAATAATTCTAAATGTAACTTTTAAATTATTAATCGTTAATTATTTATTAAGTTAAAGATAATTTTTTAGAAATAAATTAAATTTTAAATTTAACTTCTGCCATCTGTCGACATTGTATGAAATTAGTCGTGCTGAACAATTTTATTCGTGTAAACATGCTTTGCAAGAATTCAATCATCAGGCATTTGCGGTTAGCAAAGTGTCATAAAGTTTTGAATATTAGAAAATTTATAAATAGTGAAATCAGATTTATCCAGTCAGCTGTTAAAGAATCCTTGGACAATATTCAACATATTAATATTGGAACGATCGGACATGTGGACCATGGAAAGACAACTTTGACGTCTGCAATTACTAAAGTATTATCAACGGAAGGATCAACGAAATTCATAAATTATAAAGATATAGACAAAGCGCCTGAAGAAAGACTTCGTGGAATTACTATTAATGCTAGTCATGTCGAATATAAAACGAAATTTCGACATTATGCACATACAGATTGCCCTGGACATGCCGATTACATAAAGAATATGATATGTGGAACATCCCAAATGGATGGTGCAATTCTTGTGGTTGCTGCGACTGATGGTGAAATGCCACAGACCAGAGAACATTTACTATTAGCAAAACAAATTGGTGTGTCTAATATTATTGTATTTATAAATAAGGCTGATTTAGTAGATAAAGATACATTAGAGTTAGTTGAAATAGAAATGCGTGAATTGCTTGACAAATACAACTTTGATGGTAAAAATACACCCATCATCTATGGTTCTGCTCTATTAGCTCTGAAGGGTGATAAGTCAGAAATAGGAGAACATTCTATTAAAAGTTTATTAGAAGCTTTAGACAATTATATACCTGTGCCTATGAGAGATGTTCAATCAAGTTTTCTTTTGCCTGTAGAATCTGTTGCAAGTGCAAAGGGAAGAGGAACAGTTGCAATAGGTACAGTTTTGAAAGGAGAATTAAAAAAGGGACAAGCTGTTGAATTTAATGGTTGGGATATGAAACTGAATTCTACTGCAACAGATATACAGGTATTTCATAAGCCTGTTGAGAGATGTGAAGCAGGAGATCATGTTGGAATTTTACTTCGAGGATTGCGTAGAGAAAACTTAAAGAAAGGAATGGTGATGACATTTCCAAATACGTATAAGCCGTCAAACTGTTTCCTGGCAAATTTGTATTTATTAAGTGAAAGTGAAGGTGGAAGAAAGAGACCAATCAGTAAAAATTATCGTCAGAGATTATTTAGTCAGACTTGGAATATTACATGTTGTGTAAATGCAACTTCTGATGAAATGATAATGCCTGGAGAACAAGGAGAAATCTGTTTAACACTTTTCAATAAAATGGTAATGATACCTGGACAAAACTTTAATATTCTTGAAAATAATGTTACTGTTGCATCAGGTGTAATAACAAAAGTGTTAGAAAGTGTTAATTTTAAAAAGTAATTTCAGTGTTTATTGGTTTGTCATAAATTGCAATTAAGAAATAATTGTTTTTATATAATTTTTCAAAAATTTGAATAAATAATTTAACTAAATAATAAAAATCAATAAATTGAAAATAATTTAAAATTTAATGGTAAAATCAATAATTTCTAGGAAGCATTTTAAATTTATTTAAAGGACATGACATTTAAAATAATTCTGCAATAAGAAGATTGATTATAAATTTTAAAATTAATGCATATGTTTTTTAAAAGTAACAGAATAAATTGATGAATATGCAGTATAGTAAATATGTATTTTATAATTCAGCATACAATCAAATTTTACAATAGATATTCTATGATAAAGTTTGCCATATGGGTTTAATTGTTGCCAATCAGAATGTGGAATGAAATAATAGAATGTTAGCAGCTGAGCCATAAGCAACATGTATAAATCTTGGCTATATGAAGGAAAAGATATAGTACTTCTGCTAATATTTCATTTTGTTGAAATAATGGTGTGATATGCTTAATATAATTACATGTATTATATAATTATTTAGCATAACTTTATTAAATTTTTATTTTATACTTACAATATTGTATAAATTAATAACTATGGCTCTTAAATGGCAGCAAAAAGAAAATTTAAATTTTAAAATTAAACAAGAAACTGGTTTTCTTAATTATTTTTTTTTTTTGTTGTATCATGAGGGATCAGACTCTGGGCATAATTGAAGTGCTAACAAGTAAGTTGTGTGTTTGTACATGAATATGTCATTCTTAAATTTTAAAAATAAGAAAATAAAGTAAGTAGTGAATTCAATATAATACAAAAAGAAAGAGAACATTGTAAAAATGAAAAATATTTCCATTATAAAAATTGTTTTAGAAAGGAAAATAATTTTTCAGTAAAAATTTCAACTTCTAAGAATTGGAATGATTACCAAAAAAACAATACAATTTTGAATTCACATTAAATTATTATTATTATAATGAGTCTCTGGAACAAATTAAAATATCAATAAATATACAAAAAAACATAAAACTAATCAAAAAAAAATTTTCTATTTATTAGAGCTGTTTGTTGTGTATTTATTAATTTTCTATCAAAAAATATATCATGAATTCAAATTAATATCTTAATAAATTTAAGAGTCATTTAATATATATAACTCAAAACTAAAAGCACTTAAGAAAGAAAATTTTATTTTTCTGAAATATTTTCAGCAAGGCATTCACCACACAAACCTAAGTTCAGAGAGTGAATCTGTACATGGCTGAAGATGGCAAAAAACTCATCAAAAACATTTCTGAAAAATAAAATTTTCCTGCTTGCTCTTAGTTTGAGTTATCTGAAAGAAAAGACAAAAATATGGGTACAGTTGGTCATTTAATATATTGAAATGTTTTAAATACTTAAATAATTAAATATTCAAATAAAATAAATTTTGAAACACTTAAATAAAATTATATATATTAAATGTTTTGAATATTTTATTATTATATGTGGCCAATTAATTTTATCTTTATTTTTCCATTCAGTTCAATCCAGAGGGTTAAAGGAATAATACAATTGAGATATAGGCAAAAAAAAAACAGTTCATATTTGAATAAATACAATAATGGTATTTAATTATAAATGACAATAAAAATATCCATTTAAATATAATAATGAATATTTAAAATGTTTAGATTATTTATTTTATCTTCTAGTCTCACTTTAATATGACCTAATAAAATAATGACAATTTAAATTCCTGTATGTAAAATCTAATTTGTGACATGCCAAAAAATCAGTTGTATCAACAGTCAACTAGAAATTATATGTGCATTGTATATATAGTAGGTTCTTGTTTAATGTTGGCTTTAGATTCCCGAAAATCACAATTTTAACTGAAACAATAAAACCAAAATCTTTATTGACCTAGTGTTGTTCAGATTTATATTTCTAGATTCTCTATTAGAAGAAATAAAATTTGACAATTTTTCTCATCTAAACATTACTATTTTGTTACTAGTGAAATGAAATGAAACAAAAGTGTGATTTAATTGAAAACTTTAATTGTAAAATTTTGCAAAGCAATTATATATCATGTATTATAGGTAAAAAAAAATTATTTTCTGATAAAAGATAGCTTAGAATTCATAAATTATGTTTATGATTAGTTTTTTTTATTGCCAATTCTCAATCATTCAATAATCATTAAATTGATATGACATTCCAGGCCTATCACAAATCACAATCAATCATGGAGGTCTGCTGAACTGCACAGGATGTGGATCAAAGAAATGGATCCTTTATAAATTTTACAAAGATGGGTTCCTACAATGCCAGATTTGATATTTTGTCACTTGAAGCAACATTAGAAAATGATACACCCTGTCCTCTTCACTCATGCATATTAATACATAAACATAGCTAATACTTTGAAACTGGGAATATAATGATGTCAGATATGTAATCACTGAGAAATATACAAAAAATTTGGGTTGGGTTGGAAAATAGTAAACCAAGACCTGGATTATATACAACTTTTAATGAAAATATAGTAGTATCTATGCTAAAAATAATAATAATAAATAAATATATTTGCCATTATGATATCTTAATTGAAATATGCCTCCTCAGTACCATAACTTAACAGTAAATACAGAATAACTTCTAAACTGTTAGTAGTACTAAAATTCTTTTTTACAAATTTTGAAATTGTAGAGTGTCCGTGCCTATGATGTTCTTCTACAACAGTTCTACTATAGTTATTGTTCTACGTTACAAATCTACAATTTCAAAATTTGTAAAAAAGAATTTTAGAACTACTAACAGCTTAGAAGAGTTAGAAGTTATTTTGCAATATGCCAATGAGAGAAACAAATATTTTGTTTAGACAGGCTGTCATTCAATCTTGTAAACACTAACAATTTAATTTGCACTGATTTCTCTCTTCTTTGATAAGTATTATCCATTAGAAAAATACACCATTATGTCTTTGTAAACTGACTCTACAGCATAAAATATTGTCAAGATAAATATAATTAAGCTCTGTGTGAAATTGCAACTGCACTTTCCCACTGTCTTATAATTTTTTTTTGCAGTGGCTGTCTCCCTTGACTCACTCTAGATCTAGCACTGGGTTCTAATTCAATTCCAAGTCCTCTGATTGGAAAGCCAAAATATTTCCAACTGGTCAAATATCCTATGTGCTGTATAGTTTCATTAAATTAAATTGTATGTAGACAATATTACATACTTGAACCAGTGCTCATATTTTATACAAACACTGATTTTGTAATTACCATAGGTTTCCACATTATTTTCTATTATGAAGAAAATGTAAAAAAATAAGGCTTTATTCCCCTTTGTTTCTTAAAATCTTTAATTTTTTAAATAATTTATTTTGCTAATGACATAATAGCGAAACATTAACCAAGGTGATGCTAAACAAAGACTTTCTGTATATTATTATTATTTTGTTGTTTATAGTGTGAGCACAGAATAATATAGTAAAGTGCTATGTCGGACAAGAGTCAAGACATAGCTATGCTGTTTGATGCCTTGCTGTCTATAAAGTGTTTCTGAAGGTCGTTTGGGTGTCTGCCATGGAGTTCTTTTCTACACCAGGATGTTTTCTTTTCTTGTATGTGTGCAGTGTTGTCTATTAAATTTGGAGTGTCGTTCTGTAGATTTAATGGTGTGATGTTTCTATCTGCCAAAACTATAGCTTTACGTAGTTGTGATGTATGTTGTTTTTTATGGAAGAACTCTCTCAAACTATAAATCTGTCTGTCGTGTAAATGTGTTATTATTATTATTATATATAAGAATTTTTAATAATAATCATTCTTTTGCTAAAAATTATAAAATCTCAATATTATAGAGAAATATTTTCCAACATTACATTCTGAAAGTGGAACAATTTTATTTATTTTTTGTATATAGTTTTTGAGGGAACTGTTATTACGGTAATAAAAAGATTTCATAAAGTAAAGTATATCATTGCAATTTTTTTGTCATTTTTAAGTTTTATGATAAACACAATTTGCAATTGAAATATATTATTATTTTAATGATTATAAATAGTTCATATAATTTTAAAATAGATTTATATAAAATTTATTTATTGATAAAACTGAAATACTGTTTGATTTTATTTTTGTCAGAATTATTGTGTACATCAAAATTCTGTATTGAAAAATTTGATCTATTAATTCTTGTGTATTTTATTATTAAATTTCTGATCATTAAATAAGTTTTTTCCATTATTTAAAATTTGTTCTGCATTTATATTTCTTAGTATAATAGAATGTAAATTTAATAAAATTTATAACTAATATTGAAATTAATTTCTTTCTTAAAGATTATTTTAAATAATGAGTTCTATTATGATTTATGGAAGATTTAAATTTTAGTGAAAATAAATTTTAAAATTAATAGCAGCATTTATGATGATGATGAAATTGTTATTGATATTTTGAGAATTTGTTAAATCATTGCAACATAAGCATACATATATTTTATGTTTCCTGTTATAATATAATGTCCTGAATTGATGATGACAATATATAATGTCTATCTTTGAATGTGTGCAAGTCAATTTTTCAATAAATAACAATGTGATCTTCAAATTGGTTTGTAGCTACTCATTATGTTTAATAGAATAAAATAAGGATACATTAAACATTTATTGCATTTTTATTTTATTCTAGGATCTTCAAAATTTAGCAAAAATTTTTATGTCGAACATAGGAATTGCAGTGGCAAATAGGACAAAAAATTCAGAATATATTGAAAATTAAACTAAGTTGATCATTCCAAAATTTTTGGATAAAATTCCTAAAATGAGACTAAATCTTAAATTGATTTTGATAATTATTTTGCCCTATTTTATCAGTAAAATTAATTATATTTCAGACTGTATCAATTAACTATCATATTTATTTCACTAACTTACACACAAAATTTAATATAAAAGTATTGATTTTTTTACTGGTTATTGGTATATCTCATTAGCAGAGAAAGTATTATTTATTACTTTCTTTGCTAATGAGATATACCAATAACCAATAAAAAAAAATCAATACTTTTATATTAAATTTTGTTCAATATAATTAATTTTATTATAATTCAATAAAGAGACAATTTTATTAGAAAACTGGTCTTTTTCTACATTATATATAACATAAATATTGTATAATACTTTGTTTAGGAGCAATGAAAACCACACTGATTTTTGTCTAGCTCCTCATAAACCCTAACACCAACCCTACTTATTGGAATTTTTCAAAGATGCTTGAAACAATTTTTAAATAGCAAATTCTCCATATTTCAACAGAGATTTTAAAACAACTATCCCCAAAAAAATACTAAGAAAAAATGCTTGTTTTAAATTAAATCCATCCAAAAATATGAAGTTTATCACTATTTAAACATGTTATTAAATGAAAAAACTAATTTTATCATCTTTCATTCATTATGGCACAAAAACATTTTCTGCAATTGGCAAGTTTGATGTTAGAAAAACTTGATGCATTCTATTATTTTTCAATTGTTATTGCTTTGTCTTAATTTTTCTAATAAATATTAAATTCGGTATAACTTTCTATAGCACAACACTAATGAAATCTAGATTCTTTTCAAATTGAAATAATCTAGATTGTAGAGTGAAATAATCAATCTATAATCTGATCTTGGTTAGCTTTATTAACACTTGATTTCTATTTTTTAAATCTGTTATAAAGTTCACTCTTAGAAATAATTATTATGCTATCAACAAATGTGTCAGAAAATTCAGTTTGAATGGATGCATTATCTAAAAACATTATGTATTATATTAACCAAACATTTAGTTCTAATTTGAGTTTTAATTAACTAATTCCATTTCCTTCTGTGACTTTTGAATAGTATATTTTTATTATTTAAGCATAAATTTAAAAATTCTGTTGTTCTTCATATATTTTTCTGATACAATGCTATTCAATAAAAGCAAGCCAATTTTTATTTATTTATATTTGCTATACTATTTGTTATTTTTTTATATATTACTATGATTAGATTTACACATTATTTAAACAATTCCAACATTTTCATTCTTTTTTAAACTTTATTTTCAGTTTTCAAATTAATGAAATAAATTTTGAAGGATCACTATTTTCATTAACTGATTATTATGGTTTAAATTTGTTGATAAATACTATTGTACAGATTAAATTTACATAAGTGTAAGACTTAACTAAATTTATCAAACAGATTTTATTTATCAAAATAAAATCTATTTTTTTAATTTAAAGACACCTGAAAGTTATGAAATTAATGATTTGATATTTATAACTTAAAGTTCAGAACAATTGATTTATTTTAATTTCTTTTTATTATTATAACAGGATTGTTGTTTAAATGTATCCCGATTTTCATTTTTTGTAACTGGTATATACATAGAATGTCCTGTGGATTTTAGATGTTCAAATAACTTATTTCTAGAAGTAAATTCTGATTGACATTTTTGACAAATATTTTCTGCAGTCTTTTGTACAGATATAGCTTTCTTTTGGCTTTTATTTGACTTACTTTTTTTCCCTTTTGATTTATTAACTAAAATATCACTTTCAGATTTTAAATTGTTCTTGTTTTCAGCATTTACTTCATCTTTGTGTATATCGTTTTCAGATTTTAAATCATCATCATTTTCTGTATTTGTATCTTTATGATCATCTTCCTCAGAACTTAAATTGGAATCCTTTTCTTTATTTACTTGTCTATCATTTTCTATTTTCATTTCATAACTATCTACATTCGGATTTAAATTAGGTTTTTTCTTTTTCTTTTTTTTCTTCTTTGAATCATTTTCTTGCTTCATTAACAATTCTGATAAAGCACAATTATCTTCATCACTTTCAATATTGTCAGACAAATTCAAAGATTCATCATCACATGTTTTTTCACTTTCTCTCATCAATGATTTCAGTAAACTAACATTTTCTTTATGCCTTTTAGATTTCTCATGATTATGGAAAGCTTTTTCTGATCTGAATGACTTGTCACAAGCTACACAATAAAGATCATCTAAACATTCATTATTTTCATCATCATTTTGTTCTTCAATATTTTCATTTAATTCTTCACCAAATTCTTTATCCAAATGTGCTTCTATTTCTTGCAAATTTCCTTCTAATTTAGACATCGAAGTCCATTCTGTCTCTTTAAAATTCTCAAAATTTTTCTCTCTCTCTAAAATTTGCTTTCGTCGTTGTTCCTCCATTTTCCTTGTATTTTCAGCTACTTTTGCTTCTAATATTTTCTTATAGGCCTGTACTCGTTTATCTCTCTTGCGAACAAAAGCAACCAACTGTCTTACCTCTTCATTACGGATTCTTTTTGCCTGATCTCTAAGTTTCTTATTTTCTTTCTCCATCAAACGCAAAACTCTTCGATTGGGTGCATCACGTATATCATATTTGTCCATCCAACTGAATGACTTAGCAGTGCAATAACTTTGCCAAAATGCATAAAATGGATGAACAATTTCTTCATAGGAGCTATCAGAATATCCAAAACTTGGTATATCAATCTCACCTAAAAATGCTTTATCTTCTGCTGCTATTTTATCAAATACATTTCTATACACTGTGTAAAAAGATTTATTATCATTCCCATAGCCACTGAAGCACGATAAATTGAAATATTGGAAAACATTAAGGCTATCATCTTGATAATCACCACCACTCAATATTTCATTTCTATGTCGATCATACCAAGCTCTTTCGTGAGGATCAATTAAAATTTCGTAGGCTTGTTGTATTAATTTGAACTGTGCTGTTGCTTCTTCCAACTGATGCAAATTCTTATCCGGATGCCATTCTAAAGCTAATTTACGATAAGCTTTCTTTAATTCCTCTGGTGTTGCATTGATATCAACACCCAATACTTCATAATAGCATTTCATATTTAAAGTCAATAAATACAATACTGTACAATACTTACAAATTTAGCAGATGATTTCACACTAATACGTAATAGGCACATCTAGTGACGAATTCATATTTTTCGATTTAAGCAAATAATTTTGAAAATAATTTTAATGGCTAAATAAATGTTATAATAATTTTTATACGTTAAAATTTTATATTAATTTTTATAAATTAGAATAAATTTGAAAAATTTTCATCAAATTTCTGAATACATACTTTTTTTGTTAATGCCAATTTATAGCAAAAGTTATTTCCAACGTTATTTCATTCAAAATAAAATTGAATTGTCGAATAATAATAATCTTCATCTGAATTTTAATTTCGTTGAGTAAATAAATGAATTATAAAATATTCATATAACGAATTTGTTAAAATATTATATATTATACGGTTGGTCCGAATATCTTATTACCCCCTTATGGCTATCACAGTGAAATAAATTTGTTCTCTGCTTTCAGATGGCTGATACAAACAGCTATAGTGTGGAAGAACGAGTAATAATAAATGTATGGACCAACGTTGGTATGAACACATGAATGCCATAGACTGGTAAAACAGTAACGGGGGCCGGATGGCCGAGTGGTAACGCTGTCGGCGTGCCACGCAGGAGGACCCGGGTTCGCGTCCCTTGCCTGGTAACTCTGAAAAGTTTTTTTCGGAGTGCTGGACCCGACCCGGCCATC
>WUQG02034867.1:0-30039 GCA_011317285.2 Androctonus mauritanicus
AGGCACCAGATTACCATCCAAATAGCAGCCATTATAAAGGGGGGATAACACCGTAGTGTCACCTTCGGTATACAAGATGTCACTGTTTATATAATATTCCCATATATTTATAAAGGTTAGAAATTGTACGGTACGAAAACACTGTAGAAGGTCCCTGAACACAACATTGCCAACCTTACGCGTTAACTGTCTCTGTGTATGTGGATAGAACTGGTGCACAGCTCGAGTCTTATGTATTGATCGCAGGGCTTAGTCGGTTTGCCGGCAGAGTGCGGTACCGGCGCTCTACACTACGAGTTCTCCTTTTTCTCATTCTCTGACCATAATTGCTTAGATATATATATATATGTATCTATTTTCTATTGCATATAATTTTTAAGTTAAAACGATTTTGTTCGATCTTACTATTGTTGATTTCTATGCATAATTTTTCTAGAAACTGGAAACAGTTTTTATTTTCAGAAATTAACAGTAGAGTTGTTTCAGTATTCGAAAATTTACAATAGTTTCAATTTTTAAATTTCCAGAAATTCACAATATAACTATTTCAATTTTTATAAAACTGCAATAATTTCAATTTCCAGAAATTGAAAATGCAGTAGTGATTTTTAGAAATTGAAAATAATTTCAATTTTTCAGTTTCAAGAAATTAACGGTATAATAATTTCACTTTTATAAAATGACAATAATTTCACTTTTATAAAATGACAATTGTTTCACTTTTATAAATTGACAATAATTTCACTTTTATAAATTTACAATAATTCACTTTTATAAATTGACAATAATTTCAATTTTTATAAAATGACAATAATTGCATTTTTATAAACTGAGAATAATTTCACTTTTATAAAATGACAATAATTTCACTTTTATAAAATGACAATAATTTCACTTTTAAAAATTGACAATAATTTCACTTTTATAAATTGACAATAATTTCACTTTTATAAATTGACAATAATTTCACTTTTATAAATTTACAATAATTTCACTTTTATAAAATGACAATAATTTCAATTTCCAGAAATTGACAATACGCTAATTTCAATTTTCCGATATTGACAATAGTTTTAATTGAGAGTAGTTTCAATTTCCGGAAACTAGCAATAGTTTCGATAATTAGAAATTAACAATATTGAATTTTTATTGAAAATTTTAATAAATCAGTTATATTAACATAAATTTTTTTTTTAAAAAAACGTTTATTTCCGAAAATAATCAATTTTCTTGTATATTTTATACTTAACCATTGTAATTTTTATTGACGGTTTAATGCTGAAAAATACGCTAAATTTATTTCATCAAGTTTTCTACTTGAAATTAATTTTGTTTGTCACAATACATTAAAGAAACTTTTTATCTTGCCGACGCAAATTTCGTGCAAACTTATTAACTTTGCTACTTAATTTGTTCTTCTTCTTTTTTTTTTATAAAATTCTTATTAAGTGGTATCGAATAAAAATATTTTTAATGTAAATTTTCGTTATTCTTTTAAAATTTTATTCTGCTAAATAAAAAAAAGAAAGTAAAATTTTCTTTTTATAAAGAAAAAAAAAAAAATGATATATTTAATAAAAGTTTATAAGCTAACTTTAGAAATAATAACTTTTTTCTTCTTTTTTTTTTTTTAAAGAAAATTATCTTTACCCATGACACATATCCTAATCACGAATCATAAGGCAGAAGTCGGACAATCAAACAAATTATAGGTTTCGTGACATTGTCCATCTATCAAACTCGTAATCATTCTGTAGAAACTACACTATTTTAAGTGTACGGAAAGAATGAAGACCTGACGGCTTCTTCAACTCTATCCATCATCCTTGCGGGCAAGTATTAGTGACAAGACAAGAACCAAGGATGCTGAGGAAGAGTTTGCCTATTTTCTTCCTATTACGTTTTTGAAACAACTAGCTCAGTTCTTATATAAGAATGTACTTTGCAACTTAAGTAAGTGCAGCAGTGTCCCAGCAGGTATCAGTTCCGCTTGACAACCTTTCGTTTTAGTTTTTACTTTCTTGAAACTTGACGGATGACCAGTTACTTTTTTTTTATTGTTGCTATTCTTCGTTTTCCGTTTTTTCCTTTGCGGAAATCACCTGTTTTTCCTCCTTTTTTTTCTTCTTCTTCTTCTTCTTCAGCTTTCTTCGACGAAACAGGTAGATGTAACGGAAATGTGTAACGAACCGGAGCGTTTTTATCGCTTGTGCCCAGAAAGAGAGAGACTGAGAAAGAAACAATCAGTTGTTTGAACTTAACATGGCCTCGAGAAAAATATATATATATATATATATATATATAGAAGAAAGATGCACGATTTGATAGCCTTTTCATGAAAACAGAAAAGAAAACACTCAATATATTCATTACTCCTGGAATTTTTAGTGTTTTTCGTTATTAAATGAGAATTTTTTTCCCTCTTTCTCTTTTCCTCTTCTAATAAAAATGAAAGAAGTCGTATTTAATTGATTTGTTTGAAAGCAAAGGACGAAGGGAAAAAAAAAAAAAAACTAAGAATTACAAATTACTTTGCAGTTTAATTATTAAAATTTTAATTTAAAATTTAAAAATAAGATTTACGATACCACCTGTTTCGAACATTAAATATTTAATAAATAAAGTTTTAAAGATATTTTATAATATCTAAAAATATGCAAACCGACTACATTTCCATACAATTTCTTGGCAAAGTCAACATAGTTGCAAAAAAAAAAAATCTCATTCTTTGTTTAGACGTGTAAAAATTGTGTAAAATTAATTAAGGTCTATAACAATTATAATTAATTTGGATTTGGTCTCAAAAAGTGATTTGTGCCAAGATCACCTTAAAGGATAATCATGCTAAATGATTATTGATCGTGTTCTAAATTCTTAAATATCAATTATCGTAATACCCAAAGTGAATTCATTTCATCATTTGTTTTAAATATAAAGAATTACTTACAAAGTATCTTTCTCATAATCCTAGATAAAGTGCAATTATTACTCCGACTTAATCTCTTTTTATGTTTCCTTCTTCTTTGCATCTTACAACTCAACATCAATCTGTCAAGTTAGAGAAAGCTTACAATCTAAGTCATTAATATCCAGATAATTTCTTTGCCTTTTGCTCCTTGGAGGTATTTTCTGTAACATTATTTAATGTTTTACTGACAGTACCCCGAAGGTTTCGTTATTTAAAAAAAAGAAAAAAAATCATAGAAATTTCTTCTATCATTTTTGATTTTAATTTCTTTTTAATTTTTTTTATGGTTAAAAAAAAAAGATTATTGCATTTAAGCATGGCTCAAAACCGACTGACAAATTAAGAAATTATTTTTAAAAATTTTAGTTTTCGGATGCTTAATAGAAAACCGTGTTGCTTGATGAAAATTTATAAAAATCTTGGTGCAATTTGTTACTCCAGTTCGAATTCAATAGGTGGATTTACGCATAAGAGTATCATAAATCACCATGGTTATTATTTTCGACATCATAAATCAAATCTTCATTGTTTTGATTACCCGTATCACCATTATTGCTATATAATGAGCATCCTAAACTATCTATATCTAGCATTTTCTACGATTTTTTTTTTCTAAACTTGATTAGCCTTTTTTACGAATTCTATCCTATTTTAGCCAGGAAAGAATATATATTGGTGACTGAATAAGGATAAAAAAAAAATGGAAAGAGAGAGAGAGAGAGTAAGCTGAAATCCTACAATAGACTTTCGGTTTTTTTTTCTTTTTCTGTTAAACTTCAATCTTCTTCTAGATTTCATTCTTTTGTGAATAAAAACATCATTAGAACGAAAGAAACTCTTTTTAAATGTGAAAGAAATTAGCCATTGCTATTGAAGTTAGATGCATTTAATAAAATGATAAAATAAATCACAAAATTTAAGTATATATATGCATATTCTATGCATAATTATAATTAAATTTCCATTAAGAATAAAGCAAAGCGAGATTGTATCGATAATCGATCATTTTAATTTTAATAAAATTTTCTTAATTGATGTTTCTAATTTTGATGGATAATTTCACTTTTGTATATTTAGAAGCACCATTAATTAATTTTCTACGTTTCGCTTTTACGGCTTTTGATATATATATATATAATTTTAGAATTTATATTAAAAATTATGTCTACATCTTTATACATTAAAATACTTAATAAAGTTTAAACTATTTAAATATAATTTTATCGAATATCGAAAAGTATTTTTATATATTTTTTTTTTTTTCTAAAATTTAAATGGAAATTTTGGATTGTTTCCCACGCTATTAAATTTGTTCCAAACTTTTTTAATCGATTTTTTTCGGTTTTTTTCAATTAAAAATTAGTTTTTGAAAGAGGAAAATATATATATAATACGTTATAACTATCGTCGTTAATTTGTATAATTAAGAAAGTTGACAGATTGCACTTCATTCGTGCACATGCTGTTAAAACTTATTCATTCATTTCTCAAAAGACTTTCTCTTTTCATTCATCAGATCAGAGAATCGTAAACGTTTCTCTAAATTAATTGATAAAAGAGTTGTCAGGAAGCGCATTTCTATCCCTTTTGACTCTCTCTCTCTCAGTAGGAAATTTCTGGTCACCACCTAATTACTAGTCTATTAAGTTAGTTTACTGATTGATACACGGTCGAGAATAAAGAAAACAGGAAATTAATTATAGGGTCAGGTGACTTTAAAGAAAAAAAAAGAAAAAAAAAAACAAGGCAAAATAAATAACTCTTTCTCTATTTTTATTGTTCGAACAACATCACAAAAAAAAAATTTATGCAAATTTTAATTATCTGTGGAGCAAACTCGACAATGAAGTGCAAGAACGATTCTGCAGACGTTCATGTTTAAATGCTTTCTATAAAAGCCAATTTATTCATTCACCAACGGTTTATAAATTTTAAAATTCTTAATTACTTTTATAAACCATGCATAAATTTACTTATATAGGCCCTATATATATATATATGGGAGATATTGAAACACAGGAAAAAATACAAATAAATTTTCTTCTTTTTATCTTTGCATTCATTTAATTTTTAAATTATTTTTTACGAAGGTTTCCGGTTCGATTATCGCAATAAATATTAAGAAAAAAAAATTTTGAAAAAGTTAAAAATTCGGTAATAAATCGGATACAGAAAAAAAAAATGTATAATTCCAAATTTTAATAATTTAAATTTATGCTAAGTGGTGCGTACGTATCGTTGATGAATTTTAGTAGTTGCATAGAGTCAACTCATTCGATATAATTTTAGGATCAATGGATCAATACGTGGAATAAATACACCGTGCATAGAACACCTGTGCCATTCACAATCCGATTGACTTGTTCCTCTGTTAGCATTTCAATTGAATGCTTCAACTTTGCTCTACAATAACCGCTGCTGACTAGTTGATGTCATCCAAGCTATCGATAATCGCGAAATTTTCTTCGTTTCGTTCAATCGATGGCAAGCGGGGTCACTTAATAGCTCTCTAAGAATCTCCTGTGTGTGTGCTACCAGAAACGGTTCCTTTTCCATTTAGTTGATTCGGTTTAAACATACAAAAAAAAAAAAAAATCTTTACATATACAGAGTAGGTGAAAAATTGACCGTGCATATGACGTAAAGTAAGTAAATGGTGCCAAAATTTCCTATTTTTATCCTCATTGATATATTATCCGGGTTTTAAAACCGTAAAACTTTAATTACCTTCATTACGTTAAAAGTTTGTGATGCACCACAATAAATTTTCGGAGTCGTTTTCTTTATGTTTATCTGATAATTTAAATAATCAGAAATGCAATTAAAATAAAATATTTTTAATAAATGAATAAAAATCAAAATAATAATAATAATAATAAAATTCGAGTATTAATTAAAAGTGTGTGTAGTGATAAGAGAATTACATTTATTAGCGAATTCCCTATAGGAAATATTTAATTTAACTCTTTAATTGTTAAAATATGAGAGTTCTGTTTGTTTGTTTTAAATAATTTCAAGAAAACAATAGGAAAATCAGAATTTAATTAAATGTTTTCATCTCTGTTTGTGATGCCATAAATTTAAAAAATCGTAAAAAAAAAAATTTTTAATATTTAGATGATAGAAAAGTATAGTTGTTGATATTTTGCAACATAGGATTTTTTATCTGATTAAATATTTGAATAAAAACAAAGTTTCTATAATGAGTTTATGTTGATTTTAATGATCAGCATCATTATATATCATCATTTTTAGCATACGCGATGAGTATGATGATTTTTAATGATACCGTATGGATAATCAGCACGAAAACAATAAGAATAATCTGATGTAAATATATGAATAAGAAGATTTCTAAATATAAAAGTGAGAAATTTTAGAAAGTAAAAACATTGAAAGAATCTAGGACAAGATTTTTCGATCTTCTTAGAAAACGACTGAAACTTTCGGCTTGTCGCATAAGAATGGAAATTTCTAACTGATATATTACGAGTCACTCAAGTTGGAATGTTAAAATATGTGATTTTGAGCTGTTAGCAAACATAAACAAATTTATATTAACATTATCCATATAGAGAAAATGCGTTCAAATTTAGAAAGAAAGATGAGGAAAAGGATTTTAAATGTGGAGAAATTTGAATCGAATCCAAATCCTGAAAATTTTTTGATTTTCACTCAAAGTTCATTCAACTTTCTTTCCACTTTAGCATATGAGGATATAAGTAGAGTAGCGACTTCTGATATCCTTCTCAATTTTCGATGCTTCATTATCTTGTGAGATAGAGGTACTTTGTCTAATTATTTACTCTAAAACATTACAAATCATTAATTTCTCCTTACGGTATCAATTATCTATAAGATGCAATTCCAAGATTTTCTTTTCTCGTCTAACAATGAATAAAATAAAATGTTTAAAAGTGCAACAAGGAATTTTCCATCGCCATTCGAAGCAACAAATATTTATGCTGTTGATTCTAATAGTAGATTTAATGCGTAAAACTTAATTATACTAATAAAAGCACTAAGCTTGCAAACTACGATTAATTATATATATATTTTACAGTGATATTAAATTTATTAATAAACGTATATGATAGACAAACTGAGATCATAAATAAACAAATAATTTAAGATGCTAAAATTCGTCGTTTATCTTGTTATTTTATAATTATTTTATACTTAAAAAAACACATTTTTCTTTGGAAACATCTCGGTTTTAAGTAATGATAAAATGCTATTTTTTTATTAAAAAAAATTTACAGATTGAAAACTTTAATCTTTGGAAAAGCAACGATGTTTGGACTGGATGAACAAACATTTAATCTGTAAATGAAATTCGTTAAGTACTTCGAAAAATTTTGACTTCAAGAGTGAAATCTTAGATTTTGCTAAGATAGGTTCTGCAACATGAAGAGCCAGATTGATCATCGTGGTCCTGAAGTGAAGATCTATTGGTCCCTGATGACTTTGCAAGAAGGAACGTTTCGTTCCTTTTTTTTTTTTTTTTTTTCTTTTCCTCTTTTGCGTTTCCTATAAATTCGCAAAAAATCTCGATAAGCTAAAACATTTGTTGTAAATTATTAATAAATTTCCTAAAAAAAAAAATAATCAGAATTCCTTAAATTTAATTACTGCATCTAGGAAAGATAATTTTAAAAGATCGATGGATAAGTTACTCTCTTAGACAGCATTTGAAAAAAAATTTTTTTTATTGTTTTTACAAAAGGAAGTGAACTTCTCTCACACACAAAAGAAATTAGACAACGAGAAAGTAATTACATAAATGATGAATGGTAAATTTAATTGACATTAGTATGAGCATTAAATTTTATTAATTTAATTAAAAATTTTAATTACGGATGTATTTCATTAATTTAAAATAAATTAAAAGTAGCTTCCGAGGAAGTTGACAATTCATAGCCTAACTACTGTTGTACAAAATTCTCATTGCTAAGGAAGCAAAGAATTCTAAAATGCATCACAACGGATGATAATACAGCAACTGAAGTCAAAGTTTCCAGAACATGTATATAAATAGTTCCTACCGTAATTGAGAATATCGAACAAAAAAAAAAAAGTAGAATTTAATTAATGTTCTCAATTCGGTATTGTCTAAACAAGATAATTTTCTCTTGGAAATTTAAACAATGTAAATTCTTGTGGCTTTTGATGAACAAAAATTCGTGTCTAACGGCAATGATTCCTTACAGCAAACGAATGCTATGACAATGTATTCCACTTGCATTTCTACAGATACAAATGTTGAAATGGTCTTTTTTTTTTAACTATAGTAGGAGTGAAATCTATTCAATGCATAAGATGCTCTTAAAATCTTTTATAAGTTTCAAAGGCAATCAGAAAACATACTGAAAAATTGAATAAGAAAAAAATATGAAATATTTTCAACACCACGTGTGAAGTGCAAGGTGTTGAAGAGTGCGTTGAATGCTTGAGAGTTAAGAGTGGACACTTTAAAACAGCTTATTTAAGATAAAATAACTAAGATAAATTTAAGAATGAAAAGAAAAAATCTCGATTCAGTCATAGAAGGAAAAAAAAATACCAAAATTTCAAAATTATAAGTTTTATTTCTAAGAAATTCCACGACGAAAATTGAAACGTTCTTCGTAATGAATATTTACTTGATTACATAAAAATAATGAAAAAATTTTAATGTTTTTCGTTATATAAAGTTAGATTATTTTTTAAACTTTTACAATTGAATAAATTTTTGAAGAACTTATAACACAATTCGTCTTTATACTTCAGTTCTTGATGTTTTTTATAGAGTCGGTTCCATTGCTTCCAAGTTTTACTATAACACATAAAGTTTTATGATATTCGAAGTCTATTATAATAAAATTTCAGAAAAAAATATTCAAAATTTCACATTTCCAAAAATAGAATTCGCCTATTAAACAATCTGAAACGTATTTATTTATAATTATATTTTAACTGTAAACTTTTATTTGCAAACTGTAATTAAACCAAAAATGAATTTAATTTCCCCATATATATATATGAGATACAAAAAATTAATTTAATAAAAATTACTAAATATAAAAATTTATGGTTGTTTGTAATCTTTTCCTGTTTTCCTTTAATGCGAGGACGGTAATGTCTTGAATATTATTCTTAAAAGAAAATGATAATGATAACAATTAAGTTGTAATTACTCAAATTCATCGATCCGCGATGACAGAAAATTATTTTTAAAGCTAATGGCTAACATAAAATCTCGTATAACTGTTAAAACTGTTTAGAAATCAGAAGAGATCGCATCTGTTGACATCTTTACCTGACACAAAGTAGCATCGAAAATTTATCTCCATTTGTAAGCTAATAACATCATCATTTGATGCTTGTTTTTGCATTTAACCGAACTAATTACGGATTTTGCACAAATTTCTAATTATCTTTAATTAAAGGGAGTTTTCTTTCGGAATAAGTTATTATCCTTTATAATAACAAGTTTTTCTCTCTACTTATAAAGGATAATTATAAATTTTTCCATATTATTTGTTAACTTTTCTTTTATAATAAATTTAATTAAATGATTTAATTCGTTTCTTTTATTATTATTATTAGTTGCGATTGATGTATATGCGAAACAACTGTAACGATTTTAAACTTTAACTACTTCAATAACGATTTTCGATAAGTGTTATAAGTTAAATATATATCGATACAAATAATATAATTAATGAGATTATCTAAGCAGAAAATTCTTTAAAACTGTGAAGGGGATTAAGTTGCTTTATTCAAATAACGACTCATTATCGATTGGGAAAAGTTGATATCACTTGTGTGTGTGTGTGTGCACTTGACTGAACAGTAGAAAACTATACTGTTATACAGACAGAGTTATAAATGGGTAATGTCCGGAGTCATAATCTTTCTCTATCCACTTGGTGAACGTTAGCATCCGGTACTCAGTGGTAGGGTTGGCCAACAGAAATTTCCGGATCCACGGTTCTTAAAACTCCCTCGAGTGATAGCTATGTCCTTACAACTATACGTACGACCAACAGGATATATAAGACAATTTGCCTGAGAATTGCTACGTTGACTTCATAGGCTAGCAACAGTTCAGGAACTTGCTACTTCCTAAAAGCTTTCTCAGAAGTGATAGAGATAAGAGGCTATTTTATAACCATCTTTAAGGTTATTTTTATCTTACTCTAGATAATTGACAACGCTAATCTTACCATTTCGTTTATATAATTTGCAAGTAATAATTAACATAATTTGGATAGATCCTTTTGTCATAAATAAATTAATTGAACGAAATGATTAAATTAATCTATGGTAGCAAGATAAATTTATATTTAATGTTCCTGGTATCAAAATATATTTTTAGCTGTTGTAACTTGTCAAACTGTGAAATATTTCCATCCTTGTTCCTCCTACAATCATTTGTATCCTGCAGAAGAACATAAAGATTTTGGTATCGTTTTCTCCATAGGGTGTTCTGCTATTTTCTACAAGAACAAAACTGAAAATGTCTCCCTTTAGTCCTGTTACTTTTATATTGTATCATCTTCCTAAGGCAATGATTGTAATAATGACACTCAAGAAAATATTGAAAATTATATTTCTGGAAAATATTTCTCCATATTTTTTTTATCAACTGAATTTTATTAAATTATTCAACAAAAATTTAATGAAATTTTTGATTTTAATATTTCCCTGGCTTATATATATATAAATGTTTATTTGCAAAATTCTGTTACAAAAAATTAAAAAACGGACAGTTTAAATAAATATTATATGGTTGTGCAAACATTTTTCCATTTAAAATGATCCTACAGGGTTTTATGATAAAATGCCTTGTAGTTATATCCGTGTTTGTGTAGGCATTTTAACAGATTTTATTTTAGATAAACATGTTTTCGAGTATTTAAAATTACGCAATTTAAATATATTAAAATTAAAAATTGTATTGAATTTCTTGCATTCATACTGAAAGACCATTTTAACTACGTATTCGCATCTATACAATTATAAATTTTCAACTTCCCTTTAACTAAATCCTCGGAATTTACAAAATAAACTTGATTCTATTCAATATTCTAATCAGATTTGACTCCATTGGGGACGTATCTGTTCACTAAGATTACAATGTGGGCTTTTCAACTCAGCGGAAATTCGACACAACCTGTTTACGATCGAAACAACGCAAGGTAGGAATATCTCCAGTCGTAACTCTTTCAACCAATTAGAAAAGCCTAGTAAACCCTATCTTTAATCATCGTATCGGAATGTTCATCATGAATTTGTTGTGTTTGTTATATTAAATCTACTACTCCAGCTTCGATTCATTTGCTTTATTCACTCAGCATAATCGACTGCTTTCAACCATTAGATAAACAATCGATGAATTTGTTTAAATATATAAAACTTATAATATTTTTATGTCAATAAATTCCGACATTTTTGTAAGCTATAACAAAAAAAAATATTGTTTGGGATTTTCGTTCCGAATCTTTTCTATTTGTTTAGTGTATATTGACTACATTCTTCAGACTGTACATCAGATACTGATGCCTATATATCAAACAGTGTTGGCATAGTGCAGCCATCTACTTGTCCTCTGGCCATCAGTAAAAGACTGGAAGAAAGTGCATTTGTTGTCCTGTAAGACTAAAGAATGGTCTTCTTTCGCTATTTTCTCGTCTTTAGTTTACAAAACCGAAGAAAGCAAAAATGTATCAATGTCACAAAATAAAAAAGCGGTAAAAGTAAGCGATTTAAAGTATTTTTGTAGAATAATTGAAGATTTGATTTGATGTGATTGTAAATAGGGTATGAATAAGAAGAATGATGAGTACTCTGCATATATATTTTACTCTATAACAGAAAAAAATCGTTTTGTTTCTAACATTTATTATTATTTTTTTAAACATACTATAAATAATTTATAAATTTATCAATATTTTGTTTATTCATAATATAAAACATAAAAAAATATTTAAATATTTATACATATCTAAAGCTGAGAAATGTAAGTGATGATACATCAATCAATATATTGATTTATGTTGCCTCTCCGTTTATCGATCAATTAAAAAAATATATGTGATTATTTTTTATAGTAATAAAAATAAATAATTTGATATTAACAAGTTTTTAATTTGTTTATGAGAATATTTTAAATAAAATAAATACAGTAAAGTATATTTTTAGCAATGCAAGCTAGTTTACCCCTGTAAATCAGCTTTTTCCTTTCACGCGGCATCTGCTAGGAGAAGTTTCGTTGCAGTTAATTTTCTCATCATGACTTTCAACAGAATGACATAAAATGACAACGAAGATGGATGAATACTCCTAACAATGCATCAGGTTGTTTATTGGCTTATTAATTATAAAGATAATATTAGAATTAATCTATTATTAGATGAAACAATTCAAATATAATTCTTCTTTTCATCGTTATTGTTATTAAAGAAAACCATCAACAAAATGTTTCGTCTAAAATGAAAACTCTTAACCTTAGCGAATTAAACGTCAATTGTTTAAAAAAAAAATAGAATTATAGCTGTGGAAAATTCATGTGTACGTACATTCAACGGCGATCATAAAAATAAAAAATAGTTTATTTGATTTTATTATTATTTTTATTACTTTATTTTTTGTTCCATTTATATATAATACGGATCGATACATTCGATTTCTATATTTTTTTTTTTTTTTACAAAAGATTAATATTTAAAGTGATGTTTATCCAACGTTCCACAATCATTTCTTTGATATATAAATGCTTTTAAAATTATTAAAGTAATATTTAATGGATTTTTCTCATTTAAAAATCTTTAAGAATTTATGTTAATTTTTTTTTATTCTTATCTCTTCCTTTTTATTTTCTAATATATATATATATATTTTTTTTTTTTGTTGTTGTTGATGTTGGAAAAATCTAGTGAAAGACATTCGTTGGAACCTATTGACAATACTTAATATTTTGGCCTTTTTGACATTAGTTGAAGAAATGAAAGAAGATAAGATTCACCATACCATCCACTAAGTAAAAGAAAGGATAACAGCACATATCTATAATCTACTTCATCCATAGCAAAGGCAACTCTAACAATCTTGGTATGGTTTCTGATACTTGTCTAAAGAAAAGAATGGATTACTCGGTCATCCTGAAGAAACTAAGACGAGTTATTTTTATATTTAAGAAGGCAGATTAATGAATTTTACGAATGGGCACATCAAGATGTCATACCAATCATAAAATAAGTAATCACAATGTTTTTTTTTTTAAATTTCTCCGTCTTATATATATATATATATTTTTAAAACTTATCTCAAAATAAATTATTGATGATATTCACATAAAAAATATTATTATTTAAGAAATAAATATTCTTAAAAGTTTAAAAACTGAAGTTGTCTGGCAAAATTCGCTCTCTGAAATTACATATATAATTAATATAACAGATACCGTAAAAAAATAATTATGCAATAAGAGTATTACTAATTTTAATTAAGATAAAATACCATAAGAAAGAATTGATAATTAAAATGTTAATTTAATTATAAGAAATAGAACTTTCAAACTTTTATTACTCCATCCATTATAGCGAAAAATTTCCTAAAATAAACAGAAAATTTGAACAATTTTGTAATTTGTTCAATATAATTAATTCGTTTTTTTTTTTAATATAACTTATATATATAATTAAATTTATAATATTTTGGATGTAATTAAATTTTATTTGTGCATTTTAACGTGATAACAAATTTTATTAAAGCTAATTATAATGATTGTTAGAAAATTTTATAACATATTAAAAAAAAACGCTAAATATATTTGATTATTTTTATATAATTAAAGACATATCATTAAATATTTTATAATTTCTTTTAAATATTTACTTTGCTTAGTTATTGGTGAAAATATTATTCTGATACCTTTTAAAAAATTATTTTCTTTTTCCCTTCCTCCAGTGATGTTTGCTTATCACAAATAGATAATGTAGAGTTTACGCTTATAATTCTTAATTCCTAGAAATTCTCTAGAATATTATTATTTATTTTTTCGTATATTTTAATTACGAAAATTACAAGAATTTCTCTGATATTAAAGTTATGCTTTTAGAATTTTAAATAATTAATCAAGAAATGCTGACTCTTGCTCACTAACTGAGATACTAAAAATTGTATTAAACATCATTATCTATTTCGTATGATCTTTACAAATATGTTTCGTAGAATATGAAAAAGTACAGGTGATAAGACAGTATTATCAAGAAATTATTCCTCTTTACGTTCACGTTATCTGAATCTTTGTCAAAGTAAAGATTACTTGAAGCGTTCTCTTTAATAAGCTTGACATTTCATTTTTCAATGTTAAAATATTAAAATACTCGTTATATCTACATAAGTAATCATTAAAAGTCGTGTCTGCAGAAAACATTATTCCTTCGCATTAAGCTAATTCGTTTAGTCTTTTAAAATTAGCCATTAACATTACAAATTTAGTTGTCATTTAGAAGCTATTTTACACACGAAAAAATTGTTATATAAATATATATTTTTTTTTCCAACAATTTTCGCATATAAAAAAAGTTTTTTCATTTAGTCTAACGTAATTGTCAATTTTAAAGGTAATTTGCAAAAAAATATGATAATTTTTTATTGGAAAAATAAATTATTAATTTGCAAATTTCGATTTTCTCTTTCTTGATATATATATATATATATAATTTGCATTATAAATTCGAGAAAAGAACAAAATTAATATTTGTTGGACACTTATTTTATGTTGAAAATTAATTAAAGTGTTTTAAATTTATCTGCCAAATATTTTATGAATTTGTGTTTTGTTTTTTTTTTTTGCATAAATTATATTCGATATTATATCAAAATTTAAATTCTTAATATAGTTTAAACTCCCGTTACCCGAATGAAAAATATTTTCGATTTAGCGATTTCGATAATTCGATAATTAATTTATAAGTTATGCAAAAAAGAAAGAAAATTTACAATTTGCAATAAAATTCAAACGTTTCTCGTATGACAAAGTTCATAAAACTCGATGTGTGTGTGTGTGAGAGAGAGAGAGAGAGAGGGGGGGAAGTTGTGTAATTTACGAACATGAACATAAAAGAACGAGCTCATTTAAAATTATTTTACATACGCATTTACATTTTCTAAAAAAAAAAAAAAAATGTATAATTATGCTACAGATTTTAAAATTAACAAATGCATTAATTAAATTACCCATTTTCATAGTTAAATTTAAAAATGAGATAATCTATACTATACTTTTTTTTGTTGTTGTTTTGCTTTTTCAGTCAAGAATATCTCGGTAGCATTAAGTTTTAAACAATCGAATAATTAATTATTATCCATTGTTTATTCGTAAAAATCACAATTACTATAATTAATTATTTAAATTGATTAATAGAATTAATGAAATCGATTATGAGTTATCGAAACAAGAACAAAAATAATCAAATTAAAAACAACGTATTCGAAATAATCGTTTAGGCCTACTATTAATTCATTACAATATAATCGATTTGTAAACATAAATCGATTACTAAATAATCGAATAGTTAAGTATTATTTATTATTTATTCAGAGAAAAATCGCAATTATTGTAATCAATTATTTTAATCGATTAATAGAATTAATGAAATCGATTATGAGTTATCGAAACAAGGACGAAAAATAATCAAATTTCAAATAATGTATTCAAAATAATCGTTTACTATTAATCTATTACAATGTAATCGATTGGTAAAACATAAATCGATTATTTTGCAATGAATCTATTACAGTTAATTATTTATTTGTAAATGATTAATTCGATTATTTTAAAATTCTAAAATTTATTTGCAACTGATGATTTTTATACTTATAATTAATTGTTTTTTTTTCATGAATATTTTCTCAAAATCTCTAATCACGATTAATAAACTGTACATATAAACTGTACGTATAACTGAGATATAATAAACATATGAATTAATTCATAATTATTTAATTTTATAATTATCTGCCAGTTAATCCAAAGCAGTAAATCAAGTAAGTTATATTTTAATGATAAAAAAATATATAAAAATAAATATAATAATTAATTTTCTTATGAATTTATATTTCTCTTTATATATATATATATATTTCTTAGAGTTATAACTTTTGATTAATGGAAAAGCGGTTATCGTGAGAGTAAAGCACAATGACATACAGTATTTAGCTTTAGTTACATTGTGAAAACAAAGCAGCTGCGCTATCCATACCAAGCTAGTTCAGAAGAGAACAAGTTCAAACATCTGTGTTGGACTCATATTTCCTCGATCACTTTAGTTTCGTTAGTTTTCTCGATAACATCGATTGGTTTCCATCGTTTACTTAGCGGTCAGAGAGTAAGTAACAAACAAAACCAAGTTTCTATTTCCTGTTCTCCTTTTCAAAGATGTCTTGTCGCTTTACGTCCGGATAAATTTACGAAAAAGAAAACTTGTGGAGAGAAAGATTACTCTGCAATTGTGGATTTGTATTACAAGCAAGATTGAAGATGATCTACTTAGGTGCTGCTCTATACCGATAAGAAACGTGATCTAGGATTTTTTACCGTCTTTTATAGAAATTGTCATCATTTTGACATGATTATCTTTTGACAATCGCATCTTCTTTCTCACTTAAGTTCTTTTCTTTCCTTGCCTCTATTGTTTAGTTAACATTTGGATCGCGATTTCTATTTGAAGAAATCATCACAATTCTTCCTCATCTGTCAATGACGTGCTAAATAGAAGAATGATTTATAATCTACTACTCCTTTTCAATGTTTCAAATAAGATAACTCGAGAGACTTCTCTTACACACTTAAGTTTAAAATTTCCCAATTTAAGTTTCATTTTTGTTTACAAAATTATTCGTAACAATGTTATTAGCATACAATAAGTTACAGAAGTGGTTTCTCTAATTTTTAAATTTATCCTGTATGCATTATCCTTATCAATGCTCTGTATCTTTGTTCCTCAAAGAGTTTTCCTTCCAAGTCGGATTTTATAACAACTTTTACACATTACTTGTTTAGTTTTAGTGATATCGATCGACAAATATAAGCAAAATCTGTTCAGATTTTTATGCAAAAATATCTTTACATTTTGCATATTTACTTTAGCTTTTCTTCAGTTATGTAATTTTATTTTTTTTTAATTAAAGCTGATATAACGTTACATGATAGGTTAACAGATTTTACATAATCTTTCATTAAGGCTTTCAAGATTAAAAGTAATATCTAATTTTTTTTTTTTTTTATAAATTTAGATAAACTTTAAATTATTATTAATTTTCATTTTCGGATAAAATAATACGTAACGGACGATTAATATTAAAGAAAAAAAAATATGCATCAACAACGTTAACTTTAATATTTTAATGCATCTCTAGAAAAATGATAAGGTTGGCTAAAGATATAGGCAGACTATCAACAGTTGATGAAGTAGTTAATTTTCAACTTTGATTAATTACACCGAAACGGGAGTTAGTATATATTACACTTAAATTGGTATTTAATAAATTTTTTCACTATATACTAACTTATTCTGATAATCCATGAAGGTACTACAAGGCCATTTATGCGGTCAACTGTATTCTATCTGATTACGAAACAATTAGGCGTACTGAAAACCGATCGAAGCTAAACTCATTACTAAAAGGAGTGAAGTTTGCCAAGGATTTTTCTGAAAACATATATGCCACACCCTCAGTAGAAACTTCGATTCTTTACAGCGATATGTTATCTTTTAACTCTATAAAGTTGCGATGTTGTTGTCCCCGTTGGCATAATTCGACTAGGTTATATATATCTGTCTAGAAATTAAAAATTACTTCAAAAATTATACACTCCTCCCTTATTATTCCCAAAAGTTCCTTTGTTAGGCAAACTAATTAAAAGTGGTTTATCTAGTTGACTTATCCTGAATCTCATGGGTGTTGAATAAATGCTATACATTTTAATATCTTTTAGAATTCTAATCATTTCTACTGTTTTTAAATACATATACCTAAAACTGTTTACAAAAGTTTATTTTTGGATTTTTATCTTTTATGTATTTTTATTTTTCGCTTAAAGAAAATTGGCAGTTAACGCCGTGAATTATAACATAATTTCTCTGAATTTATATCGTTTGCGTAATGCAGTAAACCGTCTTTTTTTTAAGTTCCTGTTATTTTTTTTTAATTAAACAAAATTAATTTTTTAATATTATACTCGTGTCACGTGTCTAATTTTTTATAACATATTAATATTAAATTTTTTATTATTATTATTATTATTTTTTATGTAGAACGTTTGAAAGCTAGCTTATCCGGTGGAATATAAGTTTAACTAATAACTTTTAAAATTTTTAAGAAAGAGATTAAAACGTGACTTATGAAAAAACTCAGAAGAGGAAAAAAAACTAACTTGACAGCATATTTCACAAAGGTAAATTGTTGCAGAGTTCATTCCTCCACCTGTTACCATACTCCAAGAATCTATAACAAGAACAGTGAAGAGAACCGAAACGAAGATGATTGAGTACCCTGAAGGGCACAACTGTTACCATATTTAATTAAATAAGTCTACTACCCACATAACTAGACTGAAGATACACATACACACAGTAACATGTAGAAAGATAAAATACTTGGAATCAGACACTCCCCTTTTCGTGGTCTGGGATCAGTTGGTTTATTGCTTTGGAGCTGGGTAATTACAAGATCCAACCCGCATCAGTACCTGCCAAAGATTGGGATGGTAAACGAAGAGAAACCCAGGTGGTTAAGTCATCAAGTACGAGGGAAGACATTTATTGAACAGATAACTTATAAGACGATAAAGAATAGTGAAAGAAAACTGGACCTATTAATGGTGAGTAATTCGTCCACATTGATTGCATAAAGAATTCCATTTTGTGAAAGAGGAAAAAAAAAAAAAATTTATATTTTTCTCTTTTACTCATTTCTCTGCGGAGTTGAATAATAATTTTTCTTGGATTTAAAACGGAAATCCTGAATTAATTAAAATAAGGAAGAGGCACGTTTGGTCATAACGATTTATCTTTCTTTTCTTAGAATTAAAACATTTTTCAAATACCTGTTTAATTATATTTAGTACGGGATTCATATTTAATTTTAAATTTGTTTAATTATTATTTCTTTTATTTTAATTTAAAAAATAAAAAAATATTAAGAAAAATAAATTCGTCATCAGTAATAAGGACGTACTATAACGGTAAGAAAGAGAATGAATCAAAATTATCAGCCGAGGAACGATAAAAAAAAAAAAAAAAATTAATTTAAAAATACCATTTAAAATATATTTAATTTTTCGCATAAATTGAAATTCTTTATCGAGTAATTTTTATGATTTTTCTGAAATATTATGCGAAAATCGTCATAAGGAAAGCGTAGAAATTATAAGCATTGTGTGTACATAAAAATTAAACATGACTAGAAATCTATATTTAAAAATTTCCAAACCAAGTGATTTCGGTTAAAAAAAAAGGGGGATACAAATAAATGTTTTT
The DNA here is from genome assembly GCA_011317285.2 of Androctonus mauritanicus. Taxonomy (NCBI): domain Eukaryota; kingdom Metazoa; phylum Arthropoda; class Arachnida; order Scorpiones; family Buthidae; genus Androctonus; species Androctonus mauritanicus. The sequence goes on from WUQG02034867.1 coordinate 19,501, forward strand.
AGTATTGAGATTTCGTAGGAAATGCAATTGTGCGAATTTTTCATTTGCTGCAATTCCATCTATCATTCACACATCGCAGAATACTAAGAACACAGTACAGGGGGAAGTAAAGATATCCGCATTTCTCAGTGATTTGTCAAACGAACATCCGTCCACTTCTCTAAGAGATCGATCGATCTATCACATCTCTTCTCTTCCGTGAGTAATTCCTTCTTTTTATCGTTCATCTTATTAGCTCTGGTAATACAGTCTTTGATGAAAATTTTTCTTTTCGATTTAATGATATTTTCTATTTTACAAACTTAGAAACAAGGGAATGTTTTTGTTTTTTCTTTGCTTTTCATTTAAAAAGTAATAAGAATTATTCTCATAATTTGTGTTATGTCTGATGTTTGTCGCTTTTCTAAGGATTATTTTCAATATTATGTCTTCTTTTTTCATCTTAGGTTATATATAAACCATGATGTTAAAAATTGTGTATGCAATAAGAACATGGAAGAAGATTTGCAAATTTTAATAAATTTAAACCAATTTTTGAATTTTTCTGATCTGTTATATTCAATTTTTCGCGTATTGCTTTAAAATTTCTGCTTTTTTTATGTGCATTATACTCATAAATAATTCACAGCTAACATCACTCTGAAGATTCCCAATCTTGCAGCGTCACTATTTATACGTTACTATCTATCTATTATAAAAATGCAAAACTAATAAATGGACAATTAACTGATGTCTGCCAAAAGTGGATATTGATTGTGTTCATCCATCTTGATTTTCATTCCATTGCTATCAGGAAGAAAAAAAAAGATTTTCGTTACTTTGATTACTCGTCTCCTGATACAATGCAAGACACAATAATCCCACAGAACTTTATTGTAAATTATGCAAGATCTTCGCAATCCCTTAATCCCACACGAATTGTATTATGATCTTACAACTCCCATCGACATTGCCCTCTGTGTTCTTAATGTACTTTTTCCTCTTGTTCATATAAACGCTGATGTATATGTATTTTCTCAATCAAATTTCTATATACACATCATGGACGTTTAATTTCTTTATGAGCTTTATTTATTCAGATTACAAAAGCCTTTAATCTGTTATTATAGATATTTTATAAATACTAAAAAAAAAACAAATATAAATATTAAAATTAGCAGTTTTTTAATAAGTTAATTAAACTTAATTGTTTTAATGTTTAATGAGAACAATAAGATTAACTTTTGCATTGTTATGTCTTATTCCTTGTCTGTTTCTATGTATAATCTACTGTCATGTGTTCTATATATTATTACTTCTTCGTCTTTTCTCTTTTATAAATTGTAGTTTCTACGGTTTTTCCATTTTTAAAATTGTTATTTGTTTTTATATTCTATATATTATTGTTTTCATATATCCTGTGTTCTACGCGTTGTTATTTACATGTATTGTGTTCTGCGAATTATTTTAGTCTTGTTTGTTTATTTTAGTCTTGTTTTCATGTCTTTTATGACCTGTTTATCGTTATTTTGTATATTATATCCTCTATATAAATATCATTATTTCTATTCTTATATGTTCTCCATATTTTTCTTTTTTTGTTCTATATATTTTGCTTTATAATCTATTTATTATTTCTATGTGACTATATTTTATGTATTGTTCTTCTATCTTTTTGTATCGTTATTTTTAGAATGAAAAAAAAAATGAAAATAAAATATCGCCAAGAAAAAACAAAAGCAAAATTCCAATACTGTGTATGCAAAAAAAAAAACAAGAAGAAGAGATAGAATGCTAAGTCTACAGCTCCATAAAAGATTTATGGCTTCAGTTGAATGGTAAATACAAGAAAGAGCTTTACGTTCCATGTATACATTTAAAAATCAACTGTTGCTTTAATAGTGATAAAGGAGAATAGACTGGGTTTGGTTTAACCAATTGTAGTCTGCATTTCTTGGGTCAACGATTATTACGTTAAAGAAAGCGGTCGATAACTCAGTCTTTAATTTTATTTCCAGGATGTTTTTTTTTTCCTTCTTCTCCTAGTCTTCAGACTACCTCGCGGCCTACCCACATCTATTGCTTTGAAGGTACTTCTACTCATTTCTCGAAACGTGGACCGAAGAAAAAGTAGTTAAAGTCGTCTTGTTTAAAACAAAAATCACCGTGGCTTTAGGCATAGGGCTGTAGACACAGTTCAACTAATTTCATTTAGTTTAATATGTGGATGAAGTGAGTAGCAACTTTAATAATGTCTCTAAAATTCCATAACCCGCCACAGAAATTTTATTTTTCAATTTTTGTAATTTTTATTTTTGTTAAAGTGAAATTTTCTCGAATTTTTATCTCTTAAAATTATAATTATATATATATATATATATTTACAATAAAACATAAGATTATACTACATAAAATGCTATATTATAAGGAAAAAATTAAATTAACAAAGGTTAAATTTGAAATTCTGGTTTTTAAGTACTTTAGAAATATATATATATATATATATATATATTATTTTGCATTATAATTATAACAAACATAATTTAATCATAATTCACTAGAATTAAGCATTTGCTAATTAGTCGAATATGTTAATCGTTATCATTAAATTCTAGTATTGTAAAATAGTTTATTGATAGACTAGTTCTAGTTTAATTATCGATAATTGTTAACTGCTAATAATTAGGTCTATAAGTAATTATCAATAACTCTTAAGTTAAATTTTGGATTCAGAACAGTCATCAAAATTATGCAAGTTCAGTCAACTTCAGTATTATAATTCTGAGTAACTCAACCACTACATAGTAAAGTCAGTTTGGCATTTTAATATACTGTACAGCAGTAATGTATGATAGGTATGAAACATGAAATACTGTATATAATAATTAACAGTGATGCAATATTAAGTGTTTTCTATGTTCTATATATATATTATTTTTTTTGTATTCGATGTTCTATACATACTGTTTATTTTTATTAATCCTATATTTTATATATTCTCCTTGCATTTATTAACCTATATTCTATACATTCTCCTTGCTTTTATTAATCTATATTCTATACATTCTCCTTACTTTTATTAATCTTATGTTCTATACATTCTCCTTGCTTTTATTAATCTATGTTCTATACATTCTACTTGTTTTATTAATTCTATATTTTATACATTCTCCTTGCTTTTATTAATCTATATTCTATACATTCCCCTTACTTTTATTAATCTTATGTTCTATACATTCTCCTTGCTTTTATTGATCTATGTTCTATACATTCTCCTTGCTTTTATTAATCCTATGTTCTATACATTCTACTTGCTTTATTAATCTATGTTCTATACATTCTACTTGCTTTATTAATTCTATATTCTATGCATTCTCCTTGCTTTTATTAATCTATGTTCTATATATTCTTGCTTTTTTATAATCAATGTTCTACTTATAGTAATTTGTGAATCTTGTATGTTTTTGTTTCCATATTCTATGCATTCTTATTTCTAGTCTTGAGTTACTTTCTATACGTTGTTGCTGTCTTATGTTTTATATTCTTTGTATTATTAATTCTATGTCTCGTGTATTATTGTTCTCTTTGTCATGTTTTATAATTATCAAACATAGGCAAATATTTAAATCAATAACAAGACATATAGAAAACTCCATAAGCAACTTTTGTTACTGAAACTGTATTCCTGAATCATTTAACAAGAAATCTGGATTGAACAGATTTGGAAGTTAGAGAAAACAAAATTTAAACTATATACTTCTGTAAATATAATAAAATCTGAAGAACTTATTTCTAATTTTTCCGAATTTCAAACTTAAAATGGAAACAGTTTTCATGCAAGTTTTGATATAAGTTGAACTGCTAGCAATTTTGATCAAGTTCTTAACAAACTGCATCGAATAAAACTTCTCAACATTTTTTTAATGTAACTTTCTGTTTAGTTTTTCGTTATTTTGACAGGCAGACAAACTTATATACGTTCAATCAGTATTAAGAAAATAATCAAGACCTATCATGTTACTTTATATAATAAAAAAATCTTAAAAAAAAAAAACAGAAAGAAAAAAAAAATTCGGTAACAGAGTTTATACGTCTTCTAATCTTCGTCATAAAGACAGTCTGGGAAAAAATTTTTTCTCAGCTGATTTACAACGATAAAGTTTCAGGAAATCGTAAGAAATAAAATTTGTTATATGTCAGCTATAACTATACAGATCGATAAATCTGTACAAGTTTCCATTGTCGATAAATTTCATTCTGTCAGTCTTGATATGACGAAGATACGAAAGGATTTTAAGACGTTGAAAAAAAGTTTAATTACTGTATTGGAAGAAACTGAATCGGCAAGAAGTTGATTGGTTTGACTTCTATTAGTTTCTCTAAACTGTCTGATGAATAATTTTTTTTTTTTTTTGATGTTTGAAATTTGATAATTTCTACTTAAATGCAAATGAATATAGTCTAGGTTAATTGGAAACAGCATTAACGAGTACTTTTAATGCTTTAATTCTGCCTGAAGTTTTTTCTCTAATTTTCGAAGAAAAAAATAATTATTTTTCCTGATAGAAAAAATTTTTTTGAAGTAGTTTCGTGTTTTTCATTAAAAAAAAATGAGACTGTTTTGTTTCGAAAAATGTAGGCCATATACAGTAATGAAATGTCTTCTATGATAAAATAAACATAATATAAAATAAATACTTTTAATGAATTATTATGTAGATAATTTTATTTTGAAGGAAAGTCTGAATCTTTGTATATTCAGCTGAATTTTTGTCTTATAGGATTAATCATATCTGTAGAAATAAATCTCAGAAGAGAATAGAATCGACTCGAAGCCAGATGTTGTATTAGTGATCAGAAAGTTCATTTTTTCAATAGTGAAAAAAGTTCTGTCAAGTTTAGAATTGAAGAAATAAGGAAGTAAAATAATTGTTCCTATATACGAAGAGTTTAAATATTTGAAAAAAAAATCAACTTGCGTGTCCAGATCAATCGAATGTTTACTTTATGCTTTCTTCTGAATTCATTACTGATTTCCAAAAATTATAAGGATTTTTCTGAGTTAATTATTGATATTTTTAAAGTATAGGCATACCCCGGAATTATGGTTCCAGATTGATGCCATACTTCGAAGCACTGTTTTTTTCTTCATTTATCAATGTATGTAACACACTGCTATTGTCATATACATATTTAACTAACATAAATGAAGCATTTATAACTAAAAGATATATTGCAGATCTTATTTTGAAATTTTTCTTTCAAAAATTTTCTGCTGAAGAACCATAACTCTAAATTAAACACTGCAACTTCGGAGAATTCATGGATGGAAATTCAAAATATACGTAAGTCTGAAGCGCCATAAGTCGAGGAGCCGAAACTCGACTATGATTATATTATTGTTTTTTGATTTGTAAAGATTTACGTAATTTTTTTTACATACATCATAAGAAGATCAATCTGAAGTTGAATTAGATAGTCGAATTTCCTGAATTGCAAACTGCTATTCTTGATTTGTTTCGATCAAATAAATACCGTGATTAATGTTTCCAAAAGTTTTTTGGATAATTTTTTTTAACTTTAATTATTTTGGTTTATTATCAGCTTAAGATAGGAAAGATATTTTCTGTAGGAAGTTCTTGAATGATTTTATTTAATTTTGTAACAAATAAATTCTGAATATTCTTTATAGCTTCTTTTCGAAACTATAAGAGCATGGCAAGTTTACATCTGGAGAATATTTGAAGTTGATATGAATAGAGAACTGATCCGAGTAACGTTTACAACTAAAGAGTCAGAACAGTCTAACAATTCCTGAGAAAGAAAATAATAGATTTATCAGATTTCCAACAAAAGATGAATATAATTGGGTAGTTACTAAGTATACCATTGAATAATCAGAAATGATGAATTATTAAATAAATTTTCATCCTTTCCATGTTGTTTTTCATCTGTTTTTACATCCTGCTGAATACATTTTCACACTTTGCTTCTTAAATAAATTAATAAGAGGATAAGTAAATTGAAATTTTGTTGAAGATAACTATCGTTTCTAACAAAATATCCATTATTAAGTCTTAAAATGATTAATTTTGAGATTATTGTTTAAAAAGATGATTTGGATATCGAGATATCCATTAGGCAAAATATAGGTTTGTATGATAAGAAGAGTAAATGCATAACCAGAGATCTATGATGTAAGAAGAACAGCGAGAAAATGTTCAGAAGAGTTAGTTATCAGCTTTTGCCAAGTTTTAAACTAATAAGAAGCAATAAGTCATCAGATCTTCCATGACTTTTTTTTATTTTACGACTGCGACTTCAAATATTATCTTTAAATTAAGATTCATTTCAGGATAAAAGTTTTATAGCAAGCTAAGTCGGTCCATGTTTTTTATCTACCTTATTAGAAACTTAAAGGATATCATTGAATTCGTCTCATCACTTCCAACATCATTTTTAACTCTTGCACATTCCAGGTGGTGATTGTAAGTATATATTTTAATTTTTCTGATGTTTAACGTGATTATTTCTGTTTTCATCTTGAGATTCTTAAAGAAACATGAAGAAGAATGAGATTTTGATACGAATCAAAAATAAAATTGCTTTATTATTTATAATTGAGCTTTAATTTTCGCTTTTATATCAGTCTGATGATTTACTTCCAAGATTGAAGTAACCTAAACTCCATTTTGAATGAAATTACTAACTCCTCTAAATAGGAATATCTCTCTGCTCTGTAAAACTCAGGATTCCATCCTTCATAACTCGACATTCCAAAATTCTTACTAACTATTGCCAGTAGTAGCTTTTCTGTAACGTGTTTAACCAAAAACATCATATCATATATCTCTAACTTAACAAATTTTTCATTAAGTTATACTCTAAAATGATTACATATATAGTAAGACACAATTATTTTTTCATCATTTTTCTGATGCCAAAAGTTTGAATTATATGATGCTTTAAGTACTACTGAACTGAACATTTTCAAGTCCAACATCAGGATCTATCCAAAATTAGTTTCATAATATTTCCAATTTTACATAACAGATTTTTTTAATCTACAATAATCTTTAAAATCATCAAAAATTTAAATATATTCAATAAAATTTGTCTTCTGAAAATTATTCTGTACCAACTTAAATGTAGATTTTGTATAAAAACTTATGATTTTTCTTTATTATTTTTTTTTGTAAGCTATTAATTTACATCATATCCATAAATATTGTGCTTCCTCTTCTCTACAGGGAATTCTCTTAATAATTTAAATAAACATGATACCAAATGCTAAATCACATATAATATTTCACTAGCAGTTAAACTGATTATAAAAGTCAGTTGCATTTTATCTTAACATTTCCCATGTGCTTTAGAAGAGTTAATTCCGAATCTATCGGATTCCATTTATAATCATGTTTCGGAAGTTGGAATTACAATTTTCTAGATTAAAAATTCTAGAGTTTTCTAGAAAAAATGTTTTTTTTTCCATTTAATTTCCTTATTTACGGGAAAAAATGCAATACAAATAATAAAAGATATTAAGATGCATATTTATCAAATTATGTAAAACAAAATTTCTACTTAAGCACATGCACTGGTTTTGAATTGTGCTTAGTTTCTTGAACAGATTTCTGGTAATTTCGGATTTTGGAACGAAGAAAACAGGTCATATCTATATTCATTCATGCTTTCGATAAATTAGACACATTTTTACAGCTGATGTGCATGAAGTTACCCATTTAATCATTATAATTGCAAACAAAACCCATTAAGAATTATTTGTTGATAGATCCAGTTATAATTTGTGAAATTTTTCGATCTGAAAAAGTAAATACAAATAATTAAAATTAAAAATGTTTATAATTGACTGTTTTTACTTTTATTAGATCAGATATTTTATCTTTTAATAGTTTAACCAGTCATTCAGTATCATCATCAACATCTTAGCCACATAATTTATCTTTTTAACAGTTTAAACCAGTCATTCAGTATCCTCAGCATCTTAGCCACATAGTTTATCTTTTAATAGCTTAAAAGATAAACTATGTGGCTAAGATGATGATGATATTGAACTATGTGGCTGTTCATTCAGTATCATCCTCTTAAAAAGTAATTTTGTACAAAATCTGATGTGACAAATGAAAATCGTGAAGGATCGCAATATCAAATTTCATCAATATTTGCTTAACTACGTCGCAATATTTTTGCAAAATTTTCGATAGAAGAAGAAAAACATTATTAATACCCATAACAACCACAGAAAAATTTATATATATTTTTTTCATTTATTTTTAAAGATCTAAAGTTAATGCACTGTTAATAGATTTTTTTATCAATACATAATAAGCAAATCTCTTAAGATTATTATTATTTTTATTTTTTCATAAAAGATTTCTCTTTCTTACGAGATATCTTTGAATTGTTAGCAATCATTAAAGATTTTAATGAATATCTCAAAAACAACAAAATGTTTGTTTTTATAATTTTATAAACTTTAATTATAAAAACAAAAAAAAACAAAGGTGTACAGTTTTTAATCAATTTACTTTCGCTCGAGTAATTTTTATTTTATCGTAAATTATAAAAAAAAAACAAAAAAAAAAATTCAATTGAGATTTTATTTTTTTTTTTTTTTATAACTCTACTTTTGTATTTATTTAATTGTATTTAATTAATCGCTTAAGTAGATTTAATCATGTTTATAAATCGGTCGGAAAGATAAAAAGATGAATATATATATATATATATATTTGATTGTTGAGTAAATAAAAAAATTTTTTTTTATATAATTTTTTTAAAATTCCTTGAATGTTGCTGTTTAATTTTGTGTTGAGTAAAAAGGATATATATATAAAAAAAAAGCATAAAATTTATCCAATAACTTGTATAAAAGGAAAGTACACAAAGGAAAGAACATTAACGATTGTTCGAAAGTTTCTCTAAAGGTACCTTCGATTTCGAATGCTTTGAATTACAATAAGTGCAACGTCAAAACTTCTGTACAACAATTTAATATTATGAAATGTTTACATCAAGTCTTGTTAAGAAAACAATCTACTTACAATGGTTAAAGACCTTTGAGAATAGACGACGAACGAACATTTCAAGAATCGTTTATTTTATACAGAAAAAGAGAAAAATAATAATAATAAAAAATGAACGATTAGATCTACAACCTTGGTGTTATTACGAAGAAAATAATCTTGTCAAGCGAATTCTTTTCTTTTCAATTTTCTTGGCTGAAGCTAAAGTTATTTTGCATTCGATGATTGATTTTCTGTCTCTTAAAATGAAGTTTAGTTTACATCGCGACTGTGTTTTCTCCTTCCAATATTACCTGTCATTGTATCCATGGTTATTCGTCAATTTTGATGTGTATGGATAACTGCAAATGCTTTTGCTTTGAGCTTACTTCACAACCATATGCTTTAAATATAACTGTCAAATTTTGTTTTAATCTCTACAAGTTCTTTTAGTTTAATCAAATCACAGTCGCTTTCTTATTTTTTTTATTAATATATTTTTTTTTCCTCTTGCTTCTTGTTCTGGTTAAGAGTAAACAAAACTTTTTAACTTTCATCACGTTGTTTTTAGAAATTTGCCTGTGATAAAAATATTGCAAATTTATTAAATTTTTTTTTTTTTGTTTTTGCTTTTTCGCAATTTTTCTTTGTTTCAGTAATATTCCAATCGTCTGAAATGTTAAAAAACAATATAAATTTAAGAAAAATTTCATTTTTAATTAATAATTTCAGATTTTTTATTGTGAAATTTTATTTTTAAAACTCTTTTAAACTCTGAGCATAAAGATTATTATTTTGTTTTTTTTATTTATCATATTATTTAAATTATGTTGCAAATTTTAAAGATGAAACTATTATTTTTATTTTAAATTGTTAATTATTTTTATTGTTAGTTGTTTTCTATTTCTTTGTATTTATGCTCTTATGCATTTTGTGTATTGTTCTTTTGTTTTCTATATGTTATTGCTCTCAAATCTTGTTTCTCATGAATGTTTCTATTGTTTCTCTTCTTAAAAATCACATTCGAATCATAGAAATAACATTATAGCATGCGAAACATAGGTATGTGAATCATAAGAATAACAATACATAAAGCAATATAACATACGAAACATATAGGAATAGCATGCGAATCTTAGGAACATGAGGAATATAAGAATAACATGGGACAAAGAGGAACATACGCAACATAAAAATAACAATATTGTTATTCCTATGTTTCACATGTTCTATAAATTGTTATTTCTGTTCTTGTATGTTATGAATATTAATTTTTTAATAGAATTTCACTTGTGCAAAGTAGATAAATTTCCAAAAAAAATGATTAATTGATAAAATAAAACATATTTATTTAAATATTTTTCATCGATTTATGCATGTATACATATTCTGTTAAGATGTTTCAATGAAGTTTACTGCTCATAAACAAACAAACGAATGTTTATTTAAATATAGTCTATATGTGGTGACGTCGAAGTCCTTCCACATCTACGGATTGATAGACGTTAATAAAACATCAGAGAACAAAAGAAAA
>WUQG02034868.1:0-10887 GCA_011317285.2 Androctonus mauritanicus
AGTCTTCTCTCCCCTCTGATATGGAACTCATTGTATTTATAGCATTAATCATATCAACAAACATGGAACAACTGGGAGGATCTTTTACCATGGTTCGTAGTTCCCAGTTTGTCATGCTTAATCCTTTATTAGTTCTTAATCTAAAATAATTATTTTCTAATTTAACAATTTTCTTAAATTTTAACTTTACGTTATTACAATTATTATTAATATGATACAGATACCTTCTCTACAAAAAAAAGAGAGGGGGTCAGTCCAAAGGGTCCCAGAACCATGCACATATCTGGGAGAGACTGTTGACAATATCCAATACAATTCAATCCTCAATTCATCATTAAACTGAAAAGTTTAAACATTCACAAGTTCACCAATTAAGTTGACTAAACAGTCACATAAATGTGAACTGTTTGTTTTCTTCAAACGTTCACATAACTTTGTTATTTTCTGATTTTCTTTTATTGTCTTCCAACACCACTGTCTGCCATTATTGTTGATTGGCTGTCACCAACATCGTTGTCGCCTTCGTCTTCTCTGTCAGCCATCCCTGATAAGACGAGTTTTGCTTCACTCTCGTCTTACATTTTCGATGGTTGTTTCGCTACTTGGATCCTTTTTCTTTCCTCACTTTCAGCAACTGTCCTGGCTACAGAACTCCTTTTTATCTCATGTAATGAGGAAGTTTCCCATGATGAACAAGGAACTAACGAACTTGTTTAAAGTTTCCCGTTCATTATGATGACTAATCTTTTAATTAATTAATTTTTCTCTAATTTTACAATTTTGAATTAACATTTTATATTATTACAATTAAAATTGTTTCTATAAAACATTGGGGTCACTGACCTCACAATAATGTGTAATATTATTTTTTTATTGGTTTTTAATATACCATTAAAAAATATACAATAATACACTAAAAATATACAGCAATATAGGATTTACAAAAAATACAATATGATGATAAATGCAGAGTTAGGGCATTGATCTGAATTTACACCAATCAGTGGAGGCTGGCTGCATTTCCATTACTTCCACTATAGTGAAATTTTCTTTACTTGTTTTAATTTTATTCTTCTATATTTTAATTCAATGTTTGAATAATGCTTAAATGAAGACTCTTGAGTCTTCATTTAAGCATTATTCAAACATTAAAATAAGAAAAAATTTTATTGTAAAATTTCTGCTGCAGTTGCTAGCAGTTAAATTTGGCATAATAAAAATCAAACAGGAAAATTACATGAATTTTTCTTAATTTTCTTTTCTGAATCTCAAGAGGAAAATTAAATAAATATATATTTTTCCTCTCAAGTTCATGAAATATAGTTATGTAAATAATTTATAAAATTTGATATTCTAACTGGAATATGGTAAGGGTTATATGTAAGACATAATTTAAATTTTTTTAATGTTATAATAAAGAGGGAATATCATTAGACTAACTGATAACTTTATATAAAATGGAAATCATAATTTCTATTACAATGCATCAATCTATTATAAAATTTGGATTTTTAATTTAATTTGATTCTAATTTTGATATGCAATAATCTAATATATAATAAAGAAACAAATCTGGTACAGTTAAAAATTTCAATGATAGATTTTAGATGGGATATTTAATATTAAATTTCATATATTTTCTATATTTTCATGCATTTTATAATCATATAAGACAAAAATTACTTGAGTGCTTCTTAAAATGGGAATTAATTTTGTTTGTTATATCCAAAAAATTGCACATTATAAATATGAAATTTTTTTTATGTAAACATACTTAGATAAAACTTGGAATTAGTATTTGCCCATTATATCTCATTGTTTCAATGCTCATTTTATAAATGATTTTAACTGTATTTCTCCTCAATGTAAATTATTTAAGATGTGAGAAATAAAATAACAATACATCAGCAAATAGATTATTATAAAAAATATCAGTGATTCAGAAATTCTAATGGGGAAGTTTCACTGAAAATTAGTAGCTGGTAGCCTTGTCTTGTTTTGCAGATATGCTCTGAAATGAAATGAAATGATATTTACAAGTAGAGAATTCAAGATGTTCTAGTTATTGATTGCCTATAGAAACTTTTTCTATGTTAGAATTCTGCAGGAATGAAAAGATGAAAAAATAAATATGAAAAAACAGTTTGCAGAATGCATGAAAAATAACATAAAAACTTTCTAGTAACATAACAGAAAATGAGAAAAATTATTTAGGAGATGAACACACTTTGTACTTTTTAATACAGGAATTGCTGGTCAGGTAAAGCATATTGATGCTAAGTCTTTGTTAGCAAATAAAAGCAAGATTCCTTTTTCTGATATGTGAACTTGTATAATTTTATAAGAGGACATGAATATTTTTATCATCACATGGTTAGAAGTATTCAGCAAAATATAGAGTAGATTCTTTACAGATCTTATTGGCAATAAAGTTAAAATCTCCAAATTTTATTGATGCATCTAGGTTCCAACTAATAGTGTAGATTCTGAAAGATTCCGAGTAAAATTATGTTTAGTGAAATTGTTTTCACTAAATATAATTTAATTGTAACAGATAAGAAAACCAGTATGAAAGTTGATAATGTAAAAATTTAATCTATGGTGTTATTTTATTGGATTTGTAAATTATCATATGACTTCTTCACTTTTTTAAAAGCAATTACTTTAATGGCAATTGAAACAAATTGAATCTTGTTGGAAGGAAGATCTCATTCCATATGTATAGTTTTATTTTTGTAGTTTTATTGTAGATTATTTGTTAATGATGACTAAAACCAATTCCTTGTTTCATTGTCTTTTAAATTTAAGATAACTGAAAATACAGATTTCATTTTAATTAGTTAAAATTAATAAAATAACAAAAAATTCAATAATTTGTGTTATATTTTTGGAATTTAAATATTTAATGTAATCATCATTGCATGGCCTAGATATCTGCATTAATTTAAAAATCAAATTTTCCTACAGAATGTTCTGCAATGCTAAACGTGAAACCAGTAGATGCGACAAAATACTAAATTAATAATTCAAAATGCTAATTTCTGATTTTCAAAGTGCTAAAAATCAACACCCTTATATATGATACTATATGGGGACTCCTGGATAGCTTAACAATATATATTATAACATAAAAATAATTATAATTTACAAATTATTTTTTTTAAAAAATAGCTATTTAAAAATCATAAATGAATAAAAAATAAAAATGAGTATAAGAAACAATAAAATCTTCTATTCCACAGTTTTATTATAATGATTATTTCATTAAATTAAGAATTTGCACATTTTGAAATCCTCCATTTTCCAGTATGTATAAATTTATTTTTTATTGAATTTAACTGAGGCACATTAATTAGTATTTTATCAGAACTGAACATACTGTCAATATACTTCTGTATGTTGATTAACAATCATTTGCATTTTAGGTAAACTACTGATATCCAAACATTTTCAAAAATTATTAAATGTATAAATCTTATTTGAGATTTTAATTATTAGTTTGATAGCATTGTTATATTCAGCAATTACCTTATTTAGGATTGACTGTAGAGCACAGCAGTATAGAATTATGCCATAATTGACAATTAAAACAATAACTATATAGAACCAAAGCCTTAATTTTTCAGAATGAAAAATACAGTTCACATAATATCCGGGAATCATTTTTATGTCGTCGTAGACTGTGCAATGACATCAGCAGCCACTACTTCCAACAACTCATAATAATTAATGAAATAAATCTTTTTGTAGTTATTATTGCACTTTTTGTCGTTCCAGCGTGACGTCGAAACCTGCACGCGTTTTTCGCGATTTTCACACCCTCAACGTGGTTTGCGATACCATGTTCCATTGCAATTTTTGTTCCTCTCGATGGCTACTAACAACCCTCTGAGTTTGTCGGTCCCTTAACAGCTAGCAAAAAAGTTTTTCTAATATATTTAGCCTGCAAAATATCCAGCTGTTTTACATTGTCATATTGCACCTATCGTATTGACATTTTTGCATATTTTATATAAATGCAAAAATAATTTTTACGTCTATAACAAACTTCCCATTCTAGGGATGACTCATTCTTAATTTTTATTTGTCTACATTTTTATTGATTACGGTAGATATGGACACATAATTACTGTACAGTACTTACTACATGTAATCTTGTTTAAAGATTATATAATGCGTTGTTATATAAAAATAAATATCTTATCTTTCAGAAACAATATATTAAAACTGTAATTTAGATACGCTAGAAAATTTATTCTTTAATTTTTATTCTATTTTCTGAAGTAAAGTAACGAAGATCGCCATACTGTTTGTCTGTACGACCTTCACTAATAAATTTTGAACTTATTTAGTAAATTTTTAGGAAATTTAGTAAAGATATTCTGATCATTAAACATGATATCTTTTAATCGCGTATGTTGATTTAAAAAATAGAATTCAGATATTTTCTTACCATCTTTCGAACTAATTAATGGATTTTATGAAAATATCGAAAGATCTTTCCATTCAGATGATCTTGGTGACATTATATAATTAATTCTATATCTTTAATTTGTATTTAAAGATAGAAGATGTTCAAACGTCTAGCCGTTCTCAGATAATTTTGTTCCTTTTTACACATTTTCATGAAATTTAGAAGTCATATTATTACATGTTTAATCGTTTAAAAGCAACAGGTATATTCGAAAATGGAGAGTAATTTTTTTCCAGAATTTCCTGTTAAAGATAATTATTCAGGATTTTTATATTAAAGTATAATAAAAATCTAGAGAATTCAGTTTATGTGATCAGATTTTTGTATAAAATTTAGATCTATACTTTTAAAACATTCTGTTGTCTGAAATCATGTGCATTCAGTGATATCATTCAGAATACAATAATCAACAACCGGTTCTGATATTTTTTCTCAAAAGGAAAATTATCTGCAACTAATCATAAAATAATACTTAAAATACGCATATAAAACTTAAAATTAACATATAGATCAATGAATTATAAAAATATCGTTCATTTTATGGCAATTTTAAATATTTTTATTGTTCTGGATGCCGCCGTGTCGATGATATTCTATATAAACAAAACGAAAAAAAGTCAAAAGATTTTTTCATATTTTTTTATATCGAACGTTTGCAAGAATAACAATGACATCTGTGACCTTTACAGGAATGTTTTAGAGGACGAGAGTGGATAATTGACCTTCAGTCATAATTCAAAAATGCCGGCTCTTCCAATGACGTTAATCGAGATCTTTTAGAAAATTACCTATCCAAAATAGGAGAGTCTTAAACTTTTCTAAGCGGTGAATATGTTGCTCAAGATATCTAACTAGAATGATCTTCAAAAAATTAATCAGTTCTGTTTGAAAAATTAGCTCATGATAACGTAAGATAAATATGAGGTTCTCAAAAATCAAACTGATTAACTCCGTTTACTATAAACTATTTAATTTTAGTTCCTGATCATGTGATCCGTATTAAAATTGAGAAAATGAAGTTAATCTATTTGATTTTTGAGAAGCTCAATAGAATCTATTAGGTAATTATTGTCAATTTTTAAAAGTTTAAACATCTACGAAACAGTCGTTTGGCATACTTTCGGTTTAAATTTGGAGTAAAAGTTTTGCATAATTTCTTGATTCGCATACAACATGTATCAAGAAACTGTGAACATTTTTATTACTATAACATGTTTGCTTGAAGTTATAAGACAAAGAGAATCATAATTTCTGTTGTAACCAATATTTTCAAATTATTATGCCTGATCTTCAATGAATCGCACTCACGACCCTTATAATAATTCATTACGCTTTCATTTTACTTATTCAATAAAACATTTAACAAATTCATAAAATTTAACTGTGATTTTTTCGTTTTCTATTCTCATAACAAGCCGATTCAACAAATCCCAGAAATTTTAACAATGTGTTCGAGCCAACCGACTGAATGAACATCATTGTATATGCATTATGCAACGATGATTAGTATTATGCGACTAACATTTAAAATGCATAGTTACCAAAATTTACTTTTCCCATTTGCGACAAAAAAAAGTCGTGATGTAATATAACAGAAATGAATAAATTGTAGTATACTGTATTTTATATAGGCCTATAACATTCTTCATAGCTTCTGTTGAGCTTCGAAAATGTCGCTACTCTGTTTAAAGCAAAACTACTATCAGTCATTATTTGTAGCTTCATCTATTGAATGATCGTCCTAAAATTATGCCCGTGAACAGTTTGAAAGCATAAAAACGTGTATAATCAAGAATTATATCGAGAAATTCTTCGTTTATTAAAATCGAATTTCTCAAATCACAAAATATATAAACACTTTGCTCTTAGTTAACTATGTATCAGAAAACAAGCACTCTAAGCAAGTATACAACTTGGTCTTTATTGTGGTATACTTGCTTATTAGAGTGCTTGTTTTCTGATACATCGAATTTCTCAAAAAATGATTTAAATTTTAAACTTCATACGAAGTAAAAAATATATAAAGTTCAAAAGGCGTTAATATATAATTAATATGAATAATCGAGACTGAAATCTTACTAAATTTCGCTTAAGAGGAATGAAATTTTAATATTTTTATTCACGAATGTTAATATTGATAATTTTAATAGATTTTGCATATTTTATGTTTAAAATCTCGTATCAGACATCATCATCGTTACTATAACAATTGTAATATTTAATATCACACATAGTATTATCATATTATCATAAAATATTATAAATAATTACACACAGTATCATATAATTTCAGTGTCATATTCTAAGACACTTCATAAGGAATATTCGCTACTAACGTCTTCTTCAATCTAATGTGGCATGCTCATGCTAGTAAATAATATCAATTATCATTCATTATATAGCGAACAAGCTTTCTTTTATCGCGACACGTGTACACAGAGGGTTATTAGGCTATTAGGCAATCATAACATCCTCACAATAAATGAATGGCTCTACCATCTGTTACGTATCTTAAATTGCTAAAATATCGAGAAAGCCATAAAGTACAAATTACAATTAAAAAAAAAAAAAGAATAAATTTATAAATTCTTAAGAATTTCTTCAAGTTTAAAATGAGGAAAAAATTAACCACAATAATAATCTGGAACGCATCTGAAATCATCAAATGATGTTTACTATATCTCTAAGTGTGTGGTCTATAATAAGAGATTTTTATGCATGCACTGTATGCATCAGTACATTTTGCACGCAGGTTCCAAGCCATAAAAGGTGCCGCGAGGCATTAAAAAATAGGAAACTTGAATAAAAATGCTTTGTAACGTGCAAGTTTTGCATACAGGCGTTGCATAGTTTTAGGGGTCCCATAATTACAGATCATCACACAGAATTGTTTAATAACACAACGACGCATTTGCTGTATTTACAGATTTATCCTAATATTCAAAAAAATTTTTACACATTTACAGTTTGCAGATTTAAAACTTATTATAAATCATCAGAACTAATTAAAATTAAACTTTTATAAAAAAAAATTTAAACATTATTTATAATATAGTTTAAAATTTTTTAAAAAATAAGTATTAGGGAACATAGGTTTGATTTCACGATTAGTAAACTTTTAATTTTTGATATTCGTTGGCTTAATAATAAAAAAAAAATATTGTATATTAATATTAATGATTAGGATTTCTTTGTTTTTAACGAACTTCCTCATTACAATCCATATAAGGAGTTAATACGCAATATGGAGAAACGTTCTATCCAGTTGGTCCAAATATTAAGAATATTTTCCCTCCTAATCTAATTTTCTCGAATGCTAATCTAAATTCTCAACTTCCTAAATCGCATATTCTCAAATTTCAGTAGAAATTTGAGAATATTCAATTTCAATTATGAATTTAATATTTAAAAATAAAGTCTCCTAACATAATTTTATTTTGCAACTATAACTGGGCTGTTTTTATATTATTGTTCGTGAGGAGTAAGGTTTTAAAATGCGGCCTCATAGAGAATGAGGCCCCAGCTTGCGCCTAATGCGCCTCATGGTGAATTCGGCCCTGTGTATCAATATACTAAAAATGCTTCTTAGATAATATTTTTGGGATTTCTTAGATAATTTATGTAAAAATTAGAATGTAAAGCGAGTAAGGTCGCTTAAAGTTCACTTGTTAACCTTTTAATAAGATATTTATTGTATAAAAATTTATACAATAAATATTAGAGGTTAATAAAGAGAGATAATTAGAGGTAAATATTAGAGGTTAATAAATATTAGAGGTTTTCGATAAACCTCTAATTTTCTGTGTTAATTTATTATTTTTATATTGATATTAATATCCGCAAAAAGAACGATAAGAATCCTCTTACGTATTGTTTCAGAGAAATTTTATTTTTGAAATTAATTTTACATTTTTTAAAAATATAGTAAGTACAGCATACCTGTATATAAATATTTAAAAATCTGTAATGCAAATGCAATATCGAATAATTCAGGAATTTTAAATTTATATTAAATTTAACCATCGAGTTTAATTCCTACAAAAGAAAGAACGTGGAAGTATACAAAGTAATTCTTGGAATTGTTTCCGGATTGACCCTTTATTTCTTAGAAAAGGAGCCGTCTTTCTAAATAATATATAATAGACAAATAATGGCACTGAAGAACTAATATGTTTATTCAGTGATTAAGCAGGAAGTTAGGCAAAATTAAATTCGGATTATGAATCATTTATAACCGTTTAAATTTAATAACTGATTCTTTCATACTTCAATGGAGAATGGGCTTATATAGAATTCTGGTTTAAAATTATACACAAAGTTAGTAAAAATAATTTCCTCTGCATAGTTTAAAGTTTCTTAGAACGATGAAATATATATATATACTGTATATATTTTCCTCAATTGATATATTTTCGTAAAGCTGTACATACTTAAACCACTATTATACAGTATATTTGAGAATGGGATGATATATTTATGATAGGATCCTAATCAGCCCTTAGGAGAAGAGGGGTCCTATCCATTGGCTCGGAACCTATGAGACCTAAAGGGCCCCATGGCTGTTAGGCTCTTTCCTTTTTTTTGTATATTAATGATGTAATTATGCATGTATATGCATGATTTCTTTTTGTAATGTTTTTTCTTTTTTTTTATAATATATTTTTTAAAAATTACGGTGTTTCTGTTCGGTATTAGTGAGTTATTAATCAGTACTCGTACACAATTCTACGATATACATGCGTACACAAGTATATTATGTGGATCAAGTCAGTTTTCCTTGTACCAGAAGTGAATACAAGGAAAACTGACTTGATTCACATAAGAAAATATCGTTTAGAGAGATCTATGAGGGCTTTCTTCTGTCGGGCTGTTAAGGTATTGGTACAGATCTACTGTGTAAGGGGGTCACCCGTTGAGTTTATAAAGGGTGTATTATATCTAAATAAATAAATAATACAAATGTACAAGTTCGTCACACGCGTGTGTGGAGGCCTTAAATTATTAATTAAAATTATTGTCCAGGCTGAAAAAATTTCTCAAGAAGGCCCTAGTTCTAATCAATGAAACGATTCGATTCGTAAGTATTTTGTAATTGTGCAAATCATTAAACTTTTAAATGTAGTTCATTTAATAAATTTATTGGTTTTTTAACAACAATTCTTAGTCATATTTTTTGTTTCTTTCTATTTTTTAAATATAAACAACAGCGTACAGAAAAACAATAATTGTTCTTTGTATCTGATGATCAATAACAACATTTCCAATATTTTGATATAGTTCGTATACATGTGATCACTCACCATTTTTTTTTTTAAGCAAAACCGAGTAACAAGTTTGAATTAGGTAGACACACTTTCTCATTCTCGATTTTACATTAAACCTGTTTTTGCTCATAAGTCAGTCGAGATCAGACAGACAAGGACCGGGCAAGAACTCAATGTCGACTGTCAATAAACGACCTACGAGGAAGGAAAGTTTTTTAAATCAAGGTCAACGTTCCTCTGGACGCAGCTAAAGCCACTAGATCTATATCTACAGTTATCCAGCAGCGAATAATTTTTTTTTTAATTAAATTCTTCTTACACATTTTCTATGCGATTATATACGCATTTTTTATAGAAAGAAGCGTGAATCTCTACAACAAAAAATATTTTTTATGCATAAAATATTAGTCAATTTTAACTTATTGCATTTAAAATATAAATCAATTTATACAATTTTTTTTAGGATTTTCTTTCGAAATAATAAAGCATCAATGCAGACTTAAATTATTAAATAATCAAAACAATTAAAATTCGAATCATAAATATTTTTTTACCGTATATTACAATTAAGCAAAGGTAGATATACATATTTTTAATATAAAAAAATATTCGTGAGACTTAAATATTCGAGCAAATCGATAGTTATCAAACGAAAACTATAACGTGCGAGTATTTTCTATCGCACGCGAGAAATCGCATTCGTCTGGTGTGTTAATTAGTCTATAAGAGCGACGCATTCGATAGCTATTAATTTCTCGTTCGTTGCTAAATTGCATTGTTTCAGATTAAGTGGATTAATCACCAATATTTACATTCAATGCTGATCTAAATATTGAATATTTTCTCTGATATCGATCCGAAAATAAGTTAATACACGTTTGTTATATTGGAATAAGTATTCAGCGATCAGAAAAGTCACAATAATCATCGCATTAGAAACGAAATCTCGTTAAAATGGATATAGAAAAATAAAAATGACAGATATTTCTATGATTAAGACATTTTTTTTTTGTATCAAGGTCAATGTTCTTCCGAGTGTCGTCATATAATCAGGATGCAGAGGACAAATTTCGTCTTAATGCTTTCTGTAAATTATCTACCCATCAAAAACATCTCATATGTAAAAATATAAGCCAAGTACAGTATTAC